>JTDE01004956.1:4707-16763 GCA_014338405.1 Paragonimus skrjabini miyazakii
ATTTGGCAGGGAAAATCTTCAGTTAAAGATGGCCGTCGAGAAAGCATCGAACATGAGTACGAGTACAGAGTTGATAATTGAAAAGATCATAAAAAGAGATTGTATGGCGCAAGGATCCAGTTGTCTACGTCGCGCAATCGCAAGCACGCATATTGCATTCACTTGTCAACAGGACACGCAACGAGACAAACAGAAAGAAAATCAGGCATGGTGTACAAAAAGACATACCGCAACATGCCAGCCATGCTGATTTTCGTAGTTATTTCCATACGGATTGCCCCTTTGATCGGAAATTGTTTGGCAGAGCAGGCGGGCTGGAAATATTTGAGATTCGCCTGGGGTATTTGTTTAATTTCATCTTAACTACATCAACGATTGGAGCTGGAACGACCTCTTTTAGCAGGTTGCCCTAGACAGTGACCATTTGGAATGTAAACGAATGACGCCGGCAAAGCAAACGGTATCGTCAATGCTGGAGACAGAAACTACTCCTTCTCGAAATGGTGTGTTAAATTCTGAATGGAATAGATGTTCAGGGGTGGTAGAAATCTGTTAACATTTTCCTATAGATTGAACATCACCCACAATTGATTGTAGCTACCGCATTCCCATAAACTTTCCAATCGGCCTCTTTCAAAAAGAGGCATCAGACTCGAGTTTTGCTTTCATTAGAGCTCGTCAGGAGTACATATCCTTGCCACTGGCTAATGTGACATCTCCAGTCCGTCGAAACCGTATGGTAAAAAGATGCAAACCCTGAAGCCTACCCTGGTAACCCAGGAATCAAAATCCCCCCGCTTGTTGCGTAGTCTTGCGCCGGACTAGTTCAGTCAATAAAACAACCATACGGAGATAGAAAGAGCTGGTCTGAATACATACATTTAGCAATGGGCAAACCGGGAAAAAATAAAGGTAGTGAAATTAGTAGCCTTGCATACCAACATTCTATAGTAGACGGAGATATTTAAATCCTGGGCGACAACAGACCGTATGCCTTTCTTGCGTCTATATACACAAAGTATAAATTTATCAAGTTGATATTAGGTCGCACTCTTATGATGAGGCCTCAGGACTTCACACTTTGCCATGTTCAGCGGTTTTTTGTTTAACCTATACCAGCTGCACAATCTGTCGAGATCTGAATTTAGACAGGATTCACCTGACGGGTCATGAATGACTCTCCAATGCTTCATATTGCCTGCGTCCAACAGAACGCTCGAAGACAAAGTCGGCGGTATTCCACTGACTTATGGGGTGGAAAGCAACGGTTCTAAAGTAGACCCTTGCGGCACCACACGCGGAGATTTCGGATTGTTGAGTAGGTGTCATTAACTCAGATAAAGAAGACGCGTACACCCAGATACGCTTCCAGTCACTCTGGCAGTACCAGTACAGTTTTGAAGGCAATATGTCGTGGTCTACTCTGTCGAAGGCTTTTGAGGATTATAGCGGGATAATGTCTATTCAGCATTCAGAATCAACTGCTTCAGTCCAGTTCTCATGGGCAGTTACCAAGCACAAGGTGGTGCAAGTGCGTACCTGTTTGAAACCGAGTTGTTGAGGGATATCATTCCGGATATGTAGAGGTGTTGTCCGGTGGCGGTATCAACAACTCTATCCATTATTTTGGAACGGATACTGAGAAGAGAATTGGGTCTGTAGTTAGCAGCCAAGTTACGCGCACCACTCTTGTGGGGCGGCATTACTTCAAGTTGTTTCCAGTTAACAGGTATATCAACTTCCTCGACGAAAATTCCGAAGCAAGTGAGCTACGACTACAGCTGAGCTATCTGCAGAAATTTCAAAAGTCTTTGTGGCCTGTTTTTAAAACCATGTGATTTATTACAGTTAACTTCTTTAAGCTCAGTAAGGACGGTAATAAGATTAAGGTCTAAGTCGTTGAGAACAAAGAGGACACTGGACGTAGGGGTTTCGTAATTCACCAAAAAGCTGGCTTCGGTGACACTTTCCAGGAACACCTTTTCAAGCTCATCGGCAGTGACTTTTGCTGACTACTGGTTGTTGCTAATCGGGCGTGAATCTGCAGTCAGACTGGGAATGACTAGTTTTACCGGGGAGCTTTTAGGCAATTGTTCATAAAACCACAGGATTTCGTTTTGATTGAGCTCTCGCAGAGGACTGCAATTTACATTTGTCATTACAAACCGCCCAGTTATAATTGGTTCTCATAAGCCTCCAATGAATATAGCCTTCCGAGATCTGGGTTAACATGAATTGCATTTAGTCATAACGCTTGTCACAAATACGTTTTTTTGTATATTTACGAATACCACAGGACGGCTTACTACTTTTATGATTCTTAATGGAACAAATAAGTTGGCCGCCGTGTCAATAGTGGCCTTAATGTAATGCCAAAATATCTTCACAGAGGGCGAACAAGGCAAGTTCCGAAAGCCCGTTAGGAGGTAGTCGTTCATATTTACATAATCCCCTAAACTAGTTGCGGTGTGTTTGAGAATGGACCACCACCCTAGAAGGGACGTAAGTAGACCGGAACAAAATCAGAGGGTGATCCCTGCAATCTACGGGCATTTCGTTTTTGAGGTTTTCAACCAAACCAGGTTTGTTAGTGAAGACTAGATCCAAACTGGACAGTGCATAACCCTGGCGCCATTTAGTGGGACCTAGTACATTTACAAATAACCCAAATTCAATGGTGGTTGGTAGAAACGATGCGGCAGAAGAGTCTCGACCAGAAAGCTTTGAAATCAATATCCCGGTGATTAAAATCGCCTGGTAATAAAATACAGTCTGACGTCAATTCGATAACTGTATAAAGCGGTGGCTGTGACGCCGTCGTATACTGCGTCCCTTGCGGGCGGCGTTATATAATGGCAGAGGCAAGAAGCTTATCTGAGCAAAGGCAGATGCGTACACAAATGGATTGGAGCACTAAGCCTCTTATTATGCGTGGTTTATATGATTAGACAGATGCAGTACAAATCCGCCAGCCCGATTGTCTATCGCATCCGTCCTTGAAACAAACATGTTCTGTGGGTTTAATTCTACGTCCCTCATGTCTTGCCAAAGCCACGTTTTCGTAATTGCCAAAATGTCCCAATTTTTATCCACTTGAAACAACCTCGGCTCCGAAATCTTATTCACCTAGCTTGAAATGTTGGTGCACGTGCAGCTCCAGCCACTTTAGTTCATTACAAATGTCCCCGATGTTATAATCCGATTGTTTGGTATCATGCCTCGTGGACTACTGACTACCATTAGTTCAGCTGAATGTTCACTTACAAATGTACTGCGACCGACTCGCAAGGAGTCGGCAAGAGCAATTTTTTGTCACAACTTGTTCAAAGAGCTCACTACCTGCTGAGACACTAACTGTTGTTCCGATGGTTGAGACTGAAAGTGACAACCTTCCGAGTTGCCCCAGTTTTCCGAGAAGCGTTCTGTGAACCCAAATATCTTCAGGCACCTCCAACCTCTGACAGTGTCATGCGTTCAAAGCCATATTGCACATGTCGGCCGTGAGAAATTCAACTCTCAGCAGTTTTGGTGCGTCTAGATGGGTAAGGTGGCTGGGTCTTGGTATTCTTGTTATTCTAGTACAGATAACATCCCTTAAGAAAAACTCATCTCCAATAAACCTCATTAAGAGAGGTCGCCATCTGGCAACCATGTCCAAACAGACGACTTCAGCACTCCATGAATGACTAGACTTCCATCGGAGTTGTTCAAAAGACTCTCTAGCTCTCTCCTCATGATTCTTTCTGGGTGTGGTAGGTCAGGTTTTAGGAGTACGTGCGCCACACTAGAATCTCGGAGTAGATGTGCAGTTATGAGCGCTATCTCAGTGTACTGAGGGCTTTCGAAGGTTACCTTCAGTGGGTGAGGAAGCTGCGTTAGAGAAACCAACCCAGATTGTGAAAGCCGTTGGCTTTCAGGTGAATTGCAGCATTCCTCCAGTCTTGTTATGGCACTTATTTCGGAACACAGTTGCTAGTCGTGGTGTTCACAGTCCACCGGGGACGTCGTCAGGGCTTCTGCCACGTTAGAAGCACTTGCACTGTGCGGGTTACCAGAAGGCTTTGAGTTTGTACTATCAACAAACTGAACCTCAGCGTATCTGAGGCATCAATTGCTTCGTCTTTCTCATTTACTTTTTTGACAGCTTCTAATTCCCAAGCTAGCGAGCTTTTCACATCAGAAGGGTTAGCTCCACTGGTCCTTCTACCGCTACTTACCAGCCATACACTCTGCTTAACAATGGAAACCTCAACGGTGCTACTGGAGTGCACTGGAAAAGATTGTGACCCCGGTATCACTAGTGAGCTGCTGGACCTCACAGGTTCAGACTAGATCCCTCAAGCAAAAGCGAAGTTCCAAGAGTCGCCGTGCTAAGGTTTAGTAGTAATCGACAGAAAGCGTTATTTTTCAGGTGTTTGCTTTGTAAGTACGCGCAAGTTTGCAGGAGGACAGCTAGAAGCGTGAATGCCACAACTAGTCGGACCTACTCTAGATGGGAGTACGTTAAATCCTTTTCCGCATTTATTGCAAAAAAAACGAGACAATCAACGATGTCATGTGTTAACGCATTATAAGGCGCAACTGTGACTTGTGGTTCGCCCAGCGTGTGACTCCAACGTTGGCGACCGTGACAACATAGCGTTCGCAAATTCAGGGCAATCAGTGCACAGATTGTTTCCACCTCTCGTAGCTACCTGACATTTGCCGTTTCGGGGAGCCGTATGCCGGCTAACAAGTTGAAACACTTACGGTTTTTGTCTGCACACAATTAAAAACAGCAACCTTAAACTTGTTACGGGGCGCCGAGCTGCAATAATAACAAGGGGCACTGTGGAAAGCACCTCAATGGAATGGGGTTGAGATTACAGTGGCTTACTACTTCAGTTAGAGTGAGGCAGTGAAGGTGGAGACCGGAGAGTTTGCAAACAGAGTGATGTAGTCGTGTACGGGAATAACATTATTTCAATATCGTGCCGGAACTGGATCAAGGCAAGCTCATACTGGAGTTAGCAGCCTGATGTCTTTATCCGACGACATTTTTAATTTGGATCCAAAATAGTGAAGGTATATCAAAAAATCGAGCAGGACGGCTCGAGGTTAGTAAAGTCACTGTGGATTCAAACCTGTCATAGAAATCTGATCAGGTCTGAGTTTTTTGCTGCAAAAATATTGCAACAAAACGTTCCGCATTATTCCCAAGTAAAAAACGACTGACCACCATGCTCTTGGCCCCGTCGACTCGAGTATACGGCCGTCATCACTGCATTACAAGCAAACCGCTAAAAAAGATTCCTTGTACTAGGCACAATGAAACGAAAGTATCCTTGACTTCACAAGAAAGCACGTTAAAGTTTTTATAAACTCTACGGTTTATCGCTGTTAAAACGCCACACCACAGTTAATTATTCAAATATTAATAACACACGCCCATGACCAAATGCAGTGGGCCGCACCAAATATCGTGGTGGTTCTTCCAAAATTTACATCAGAATCTTCTCCCAAAATCCTTGTCCTTCAATCCCCGGAGTATCAGAGACTCCACTAGGAGCTCATTCTCAATTGTTGGTTTTCTCTGAAGGGTAGAGGAAAAATGTATAATCTTGTAGATCTTAATGGGCTGCGTAGTCACAAGAAAAATTGGTTAAAACAAGACCCCAGATATTTTTCATTCAACATTTTTCAATCACGAAGTAAGAGAACCTTGGTGTAGTTCGTCATCAGCTGTCGTCGAACCAATCTCTATAAGACACATATAGACATTACTTGGCACTCACCACTTAGATAGAGGTATTAACCGCAGGACTCAAACTTCAGTTGACACGACGTGTTGCTCTTTCACTGACACCGTGCTGAAGAACAGCGGTGATATATCAATTTTTCAATTACGTTACTTCGCAAAACACGAATCCCGCTTAAAATTAACAATAGTTGTTCCAGTTCGGGGCACCCGAACTGGCACCCTCATAATCGCGTCTCAATAATCCAGACATTGTATTCCAAGTGGTGATTGCGACCGGTTTTCGGCAATCAACACAGTACTACTATGTTAACAACCAAAGAAAGCCAGGTGCAACGTGTATGTCTTATTCAGAGTCAGGCGGGTATTTTTTGACGTAGAAGCCGTTCACCGAGGGCACGGTGTAAAACTACTCTTGGTTATTACATAGAGTACTGAAAACAAAACATATTCCTTTAGGTAACTAGGCCATAAATGAATTATAATTTCATAATATCATATAATCAACCCTAGAAGTTCAAATAACGACCTGTGAATGAGGGTCTTTTCAACAGTTGATAACTCTACACCAAAAGAGTTTTTGCATCGACAATGTCGCAGAACGCAGCCTAAAGTGTTATTTCGCGTATTTTTGTCGACCCTTTTTAACTACTAAGTGAAGAACCGCCTGACGAGTTCTATATCACAGGTGTATAGCATGAGAAATGAGTCGGAGTTCGAATGGCTGCAGATGGAAACTTCCAAGTGGTGAGCTTATTGGCAAAGGGCTAAACAAGCTCAACTGCGAGTATTTATTCCCTGAAGCCGGTATACATTAGATGGCTGGCGCACTCAAGCACCGGTTCTAAATGCACCCTCTAGCGTGTGAAACGCTGTTACCTTTGCGATGACAAGTCCGTCTTGTCACCTCAAGATTAATGAACCCTCTCGTGGTGGGAGGCAGAAGATACGTCAGCCAACATATTGATGCCTCCATGTTTCTCCAAATTAAGTTTCGTGAAGTCTGCTATGTTGAGCGCACTACGAATCACGAAGACGTTGTCACTATTCCCACCATGCACACTTACTGTCCTTCAGAGAGAATTCAATCGGGTGGCCAACCTTTATTCTCGTCATGATCTATCTGTGGTTCCCTGGAACCACTAGTAGGTCAGATTCTTGGATGGTAAGCTTAAAGAAGAGCGCTGCCGGAAATATTGTCGTGAAGGTCATTGAAGTGAGAAAATAAAAGGAAAGTGAGTATTGCTTGTTGAGGATCCCCCGTAGAAATCCAGCAGGGGGATAAGAGGTCTGAGGCAAATCTACATCCAAAAGTGATATAGTAGAAAAAGCAGATAATCAAAAACATGTCTCTTCTTAGATACCACCAGTTCTGTTCGATGTAGCGGCATGTGGCAGAGTAAAATTTCTCTGGTTTCCGTTACCATATCTATCAAGATAACCCCACTCATTACGCGCCTCGCCCTGAAAGAACGCCTTGAAGATGAACTTATATCGAGTGTCCTGCGAAGCGACAAAACAGTTGCTGCCATGAAGTTGCGCTTAGCGTAGAGACTCGGAAAATGAATTGTATCTAAAGCACATAGGTCACTCTGGCTACCTTACTATAGAGTTCCATGACCACATCACGCAAGACGGTAGCTCAGGAAACGTTTCATATAAAGGTTGCAGCGGACGAAGTCGTATAACATGGAACTCACACGCCGGTGGCAAAATTTACTGCACCAGCAATCCTAATTGGACGTCCTGGCGGGGTCAGATTCTGTTCAGGTTAAACCGGAACATCAGGTTATTCCCTGTTGTTCATTTCGCATATAAGCATCACTGAACCCGAGATAGGAGTTAGATATAGCCAGGTAAAACCGCATTAGATAAACTTGGACTGAATTTAACAGTAGAACAGGCATTATTTATGCCACCAGAATAACACTCTTCTCTGCACTACACCTTTCCTAATTTGAATTTTCTGATGTCACTTTAAATTGTCTCAAGTGGGTTAGTTAGATTTAAGCGACTAACTGGGTCGTAGGTCTAATTTGCACATGGGTATGCTAAAAACAACAAGGCTTGGTTTACTGTTATAGAGCGACAAAAAGCAGTCCCTCTAGGTGCAGAAAGCATGATTAATCAGTGTTCCTAGACCCATTTACATGTGATGATGAGCGGAGGTCGATCCGTCTTAAACTGGAAAGGATGGGCATCTGACATAACGAATATAGATAAATATGCCGCTAACAATCTATTACACTGGGCAAAGAAGTAGCTGTTAGTAGGGATTGACGATAAAATCGAGCAAGGAGACTGATGGTGGGCTATTTTTATATACAATAAATTAAGACAAGGAATGCACACAAATATGAAAAAGGACTAAACTGCAACCCATGAGCATTAGGCTCACGCTCGAAATCTCCTACTGATTGCGCGAGCGCTACATCATCTAGGAAAGTGTTCCAGTGGTCTATGACGTGCTGAGATAGAAAGAATCCTGCCGTGACACGGTCTGGTCACGGTTTGCTTAACCTTAGGGTGTGTCCGCGGAGAGCCTGCAGTTGTACCAGCATAGACGCTTCAGAGAGGGTAGGATCAATGCAACCGGTAAGTACGAGGTATATGAAGATCAGATTGCCTTGTAGTCCTCGGTAATGTAACAAACTTGCTCATTTTGTTAAGTCTTTTTGAGTATGACAGCTTCTACACCTTGTACCGGTGCTAATTTATCAGACGTTAGACATGGCGGGTTCGCTCGGACTCAAATCTGGAGATAAGGTCTCATAAACGTAATGAAAAGTTTACAGAATATGTCTCTAATCTGCATCCTGGGGACTCGGCAGACCATCCACAATGCATGAGAGTCTTTGTTAACAGCCCGATGCCACTGACTGCTAGTTTTGGGGCGGCCAGGGATAATGAAACCCAAGTCCACTTGCTACGCCACAAAAGGCAGCTTTGTTTCTCCTGGTGCACACATCGGTGGTGCGGTAGCCGTAGAATCAACGGTTACCGCTTTACGTTTTTCAGTATTTTGGCAACGGCCATCCTGTTGACTAAAGCTGGCCCGAGGTCCTCTTCAGGGATTGCGAACTTCCAAAGTTATCCACCACTTGCCCCATCTTGAGGTCATATTATTCATAACGGTATATTTCTCAACGTATCTGTGAGAATCACGCTCAGGAGAGCGTGATCAATTTACATACTGTAAGGCGATATACATAAATGCACACCAAATTTAGTCCAGACGAGAGAAAACAAGAAAAAGCAGGTTTTTTCTCCAGTGATCAATTACCATACGCAGCTGGCTAACGTCATGAAGGGATTATCCGTTTCACGGGATTCGGCTTCAAGGTCCTCCTAAAGGAAAAGCGTTCCTTTCGGTGCAAATCCTAGACTGTTAAATATTTCATGAAACTTTAAAATCGGAATTTCAAATAAAGTACCTACAGTAAATCAAGTGTAAATAATTGGCGTTAATGGAAAAATTATAATACCTCGAATAAGTCTCAGAAGTACTGGTTTGGTGATGAAAAACGTTTCCACCATTGTTGCGAAAATTACCCGTAATTGGCGCAGGCTCACGTTTTCAGGTCTTGTAAATGCGGTCGTTGCCATTTTCGAGATGAAATACGTCGTCCTAAATTCTCACAGTGCTTCATTTTGCGGCGTCTTAAAGATATCGTCGAAATGGAAATATGCGACCATACAGTGTTGGCATTGCACTTCAACAGGAGCAGTAACACATTTGATAACGAAGCGTGTATGACAACATTTCTAGCTTCCTTGTCTATTCCGTATTTGTACAATTCCTCCTTGTTTGCAACATTTCTGGTAGATACTGGTCGATGAGACGTTGCTCACATAAATGGTTAGAAATGATTCTATCATATGGTTGTTACTATCTGCGGTGTATATGAAACGGCGTAAGAAAAGGGTATCATGTCCCACTCTATCGTCGATAATTTTCGGAAGTCAATTCTATTTACTCTACTGCATTGTTTCAAACTAGACTGGGGTCACGTGGCGTTCATACGGAACAATATACGAAAACAGATGAAACCAAGCTGCCTGCCGATCACCGGAAGGTATACCTCCCAGCCAAATATCTATCGCGGTGCAGAAAATTGTTTCTGTCCATACGACAATCAACGGAATCAATGATGATGATTACCGTATACCCCAGACGCTTCAAATACAGGTTTTCCATCACTTCCCGCCAGTGTTCCTTTTCCAAATTTTTCATGGTATGAGTGGTTCGAAAGGAGCAGCTATTAGTGTTAACATATGCTGAATATTCGGACGCTGATCACAACTTAAGTCGATCGGGTGGAGCAACTATTATTGTGAACGCACGTTGCATTCCGATAGGTTCTTCATCGCTTAAGTGCTAAGGAGCACTTTAGATTTCTATCTTGACCCAGCCGACAGCTATTTAACTCGCAGGTACATGAGGTTTTGTAGCGCAATCTGAATCCCCGTAACTGTTTGGGACGACTATTGTTTACTTTCTCGTATACGGACTGCAACTACCGTTAGGTTTAATTATCGGCAGTTATCAGTAGGTTTTTCAATTTACCGCCTGTCTATATTCATCCTTTAGATTACCATCTCAACGTTTTCCAAGCTTAGTGAATTGCAGAAGCAGAAAATATTGAAGTCGTCCAAGTGAGCCGGTCGCAGAATATATATACATATACATATATGACACTTGCCGTCTATCGCTTAGTTAGGAACCTGGCTGTTCACCAAATACCACTCCATAGTCATACCCGGAAAGGGAATTCCTGCGAAACAACTCGTCAAACAGTTCTCCACCACATATCACGCATAAAAGTTGCACATAATACAATATACTTGGATCCATAATCAAACATTGCCGATTCTGATCTATTCAGAGAAGAAAATCGCTAGCTTGGTCCCACCGACCTGGATCATGATGGAGTTTTGAGTATGCGTGCACACTACTAGTTGCTCCACCGGATTGATTTAGGCTGTCAAAGTCTCAGAATACAGCATGCTTTCTAATTAAGGTCCATTGCAACCTGATTAACTTAAGCTATGAAGTACGTCTGATTATGCCGCATAGGTTTGCACGAATAGATTATTCAGCCTCATTCGCTTAAGCTATGAAGAATGTCTCAGAATGCTATGTGCGTTTACACTAACAGCTGCTCCACCAGATTGACTTAGGCTATCAACAATGTCTCAGCATGCAGTATGCGTTCACCCGGGGTGTCAAATCCAAAATCATTAACTTAAGCTATGAAGAACGTCTGAGTATGCAGTCGCACTAGCAGATTTTTCAACCTGAGTCGCTCAAGCTAGGAATAACGTCCGAGTTTGCAGTTCAAGTTCACACTAACAGTTGATTCACTCGATCGATTTAAGTTGTCAACGACGCCAGAGCATGCAGTATAGGTGCACACTATTGACTATTCCGAACTCATTAACTTAAGCTGTGAAGTTCATCTGAGTATGCAGTATGGGTTTATACGAGTAGATGATAGCCTGAGTCAATCAGGTAAGCAGTTATTAGTGTAAACCCACATAGCATTCTGAGACATACTAAATAGCTTAAGTGAATGAGGATGTTACTGTTCTTGTTGAAATGCAATGCCAACACTGTATGGTCGCATAATTCCATTTCGACGATATCTTTAAGACGCCGCAAAATGAAGCACTGTGAGAATTTAGGACGACGTATTTCATCTCGAAAATGGCAACGACCGCATTTACAAGACCTGAAAACGTGAGCCTGCGCCAATTACGGGTAATTTTCGCAACAATGGTGGAAACGTTTTTCATCACCAAACCAGTACTTTTGAGACTTATTCGAGGTATTATAATTTTTCCATTAACGCCAGTCATTTACAGTTAATAATATATATTTCTCAACGGATTTGTGAGAAGCACGCTCGGATGTGCCCGATCATTACAGATAATTGCATGCGGTACAAAGCAAAAATTGGATATATATGTAGTAACCAGAGATCGCGTGGCTTCTCTAAGGATCCCGTCTGCAACCGTTTTTTCCCACTTATCTGTTCTGTACGCACGATTCTATGTACGCCTGTATTTGGAAGCCCGATAAGAACTCAGTACCACTCTCTTCAGTCGTGCAACTAATTACACACTGCGAATGCTTGCTGTTTTCCCATAGACTCACCTATTAGTTCATTCTTCAAGATCGTTCAACCAAACCTTTTCAAGCGTTGTTCAACGCACTCGAAGGTTCCACGCGCTTTTTGCTTGGCGCGCTTTTGAGTGCCGCCGAGTGGACTGTGGCCCATCTCGCGCTTCTTTACTTCATCTTCTTGGTTGCTGCCGT
>JTDE01004956.1:26558-49059 GCA_014338405.1 Paragonimus skrjabini miyazakii
AGTCTGGAGTGTCTGTTTAAACGGCTTATGAAAGTGTTCTGCCAGACTGGCAGCCGCTTCTTTGAGAATTCTCGGATGGATCTTTTCAGGACCCATTGCACTATAAGAATTTACCTTAAATAGTAAGTCCTCAACATCCAGCACGGAAAACTCGGCGGTAACGAGTGGTTGTCGGAAATTCTGTTGCTGAAGGATAGGGTGGCAGGCCGGCGGTGCGACGTTGTAGACTGTCGTATAGTATTCCCTAAATAACTCGGCCACAACTAGGGAGTCAGACGAGGCCTCCCCGTCGGGCAGTCGAAAGGAAAGAGCCGAGGGCTTATTTTTCTTAGTCGTCGTATATGCTTGAATAAGAAGCCCTGAGGTTTTCATTATCAAGGTGAGTTGCTGGTTGTGCGTCGGTTCTTTTTAGGGCGTGTTATTTCCTGCATGAACGTAATACCTCTGTGCACAAACGTTTCTAAACTGAGTATGCAAAAAGTTTTCATAAATGTTCCGAATTGTATATAGGGTATTTTGGAACGTGCTTATGATGCAATTTGTTTACGTCTTAATAAACAAGCTTAAGTTTGACCGAGTTTGCTTGAGTTTGCACAATGCACACTAATTAGTGCGCTCGGTGGAGCGATGAGATCTTCAAAAGAGGTTCACTTTTTTAGATTTTTTGTGTGTAATTGTCAAACACGTATACTGTTCCACAGCTCATTACAGCTACTTAAGAATGTTTGGAAGTAGGAGAACACATAAAAATGCAACACAATTGCCATCAAAAAGGACTCTCAATCGCTGGATACGACGATGCATGCCAGCGGTGGATTCCAGTGATCGGTTTGAAGGTGATGTCCTTACAACGGTACCGACGGAAAAGGAGTGTTTTTCGAATTGTTATTTCTCGTATAGATGAAGGTGCTTACAACGAAGCGGGTGCTAGCAGCTCCGCAGTCGTATGCGATTCTGGGGATGGTGGAAAAGTGTCCAAAGTGATAGAAGGCTTGAAGGAATGGGTATCAGGGTTGCAGATTCCAAGGAGAGCAGTTACAGCGCTGTTTCGAATAATCAATCCTTTGACGACCTCCATGCCAACTGACATCCGTTCTTTGTTGCGTACACCACGTGATGGTCCCTCAAAAACTCATAACCAGTGGGACGTATGCTCATTTCGGATTGCAAACTGCCCTGTCACGTTTGCCTACTGATGCATCACTGATGAATGCGGATGACCTAGCCATCCAGCTGCACATTGATGGCGTTAGACTCTTCAAGTCGTCGAAGTTGCAGTTATGGCCTATACTTTGTAGACTAGTGAAGCCCGTTACAACGTTCTCTTTCATGATTGGCGTTTTTGCTGGTCGAAGCAAACCTTTGAATGTAAACGAATATGTCTGATTTGGTTGCCGAACTGTGTGCTGTGACATCACACGGAGTTACCGTCGGCAACCTGCAGTCTAAAAGGCAGTTGATTATTAGCTGCAATATTTGCGACTCGCCAGCCAGAGCATCTGTAAAACGGAAGCCAGAGAAAATTAGATACGCCAGTTGTGATCGCTGTACGCAAAGTGTTGTCTACATTGATCACAAGGTTACATATCCCTTAACGGACTGCCCACATCGTACAGACGATTCATTTCGGTATGTCAGGAAGCATAGACAGTCTCCGTTTGAGTGCTTACCGTTGGATATGATACACCATTTCCCGTACGATTACATGCATTCTGTGTGTCTCGGTGTATTACGAAGATTGGTCTCATTATGGCTTGAATCCCCTTACAACAAAGGCATACTTTGGAGATTGACGCTGTTGAACACGTTGACTTGAGCATAACCGCCTGCTCCCGACTACTTAAAGACGACTTTCCAAGGATTTGTCGGGGATGGTTGGAGTTTGAAAACTGGAAAGCCTGTGAATTTAGGTGGTTCCTCATTTACATCGGACCATGGGTGTTAAAGAGAACAATACCTCAGGAGAATTGCTCCAGTTTTCTCGACTAATCCATATGGATTTATGCTCTTGCTCATCCGCTTTTCAGCAGATCTTTGCTTGACTATGGAAATTCTTGCTTGCGGAAGTTCGTGTACGATTACTTCCATTCATATGGAGCAGGGGAAATGACTTACAATGTCCATTCGCTCGTTCATCTGTCGGACGACGTGAAGCTTCACGGCGAACTTGACAGGTTTTCTGCGTTCCCCTTTGAGTCATACATTTACCAGGTCAAACGTATGCTACATTCAGCCTGCAATCCAGTCGCCCGGTTGTACTACAGGTGGAGATAAAAACTTAAAATGGCGAAAGTTGTTGAGACCGATCGGCCATTGCTTGTTGAAGTGCACAACAAGGAATCCAAGAAACGGAGATTGTGCCCTAACACCTCATTTATTTCCACTACCAGTCCCAATAATGCGATTATTGCACACGAATTGCCCCCACGTTATTGTAGACATTGACAGTGTTGACCCTAACCTATCCGTTCTGTGTTGTAAGCGTTTTCAAACTATTACTGACTTCTGGGTGCATGGCATTGCATTTTCCATGTTGTATATACTTAAGGTTAGCGACATCAACGATCAGTTGCATCGTGTACTTTTTTCTGATGTACTATGTAAATGCGTTCTGTTTTCAACGTCCTCCAGTTCACCTGTTATTCCACTGTTACATACGTTCCACAAAAAATTAATAAACACGAACCACTGAAACTAGTTCGTGTATTCTTCTTCTGCTAGCCTGAAGAGTGTTAACCACAACTAACGAAATGCTATTCATTTTGAGATATGGACGGGAGGAAGTGTTACTGTGTGGTTAAAATTGAGGCGGACGACAACGAGGATGTTGCTGTCATCAGCAGCACCTGGCCGAATGCTGCGCAAACGACAGCGACCATTCCACGATTTCCTGGAAGTTCGTACTACAGGTATGCACGAAACCACCTGCAGCCGAAGTCCGACGACCCCAAGTTGCCAGTTTGCATACTAGTTACCACAAGTAAGTTATGTTACTTTATATCAAACCAACCAAAATTTCATCGCAGTTGACTTCGAACATGCAAGGGAGATGGAAATTAGATACACTTCCGGTATCCTACCTTCCAGTGACGATACCATAAACATGGGTTTACCCCAAAAACGTCGAATGTAACTTCGCCCTTTTAGTTGGGTATCATTTTAACAATAAACAGCCACGTTTTCCAGACGGTGACAGTGATGAAGGTGTTAGTGCAAAAAAGAGAAAGCTTGCACCTACTGCTGTCAGTTACCCCGTCCCGTCATGCAGCAATGAGCACCGAATACCCGACGGCAAAGTAACATACGGTGCACACGCAGTGAAGCAAAAAACAACGGTGAGAGAGTATTACTTCTGTTTTTATCACTTATAGGAAGCTTCTTACGAGAAGCGGTTACCAAGGCTGATTTCCAATTGTTGCGTTTATGTTTGAATGGTGGGAAAGTTTATTTTGCACCTCATGCACACTCTTAGAGCTATGTCACTGCGTCAGTGTACAAATGAATGCACTACGTGCAACCGTGGAACGGTTGACAGCCGAAATCGTGCGACTGGCCAACAAACATGCGCCTACTTTGCCCCTACCTGTGACATCAGTGAAACAGTTACAGGAAGTTGATAGCAAAATTTTGGATTCCTAGTTCCATTCCGCAATGGTGAGTGTCGAGATTACTGACCGGCTAATGTTCTGCTTATAGGCTGATTACTTTCGGGGTATCAGTGCCCCCAGTGCTGCAGCCCTACTTAGGAGTATGCTGGAGCGACTAATGCCCAGAGCAGTTGCCTCACAAATCACCTATTCCGGTGCACGCCAGACGTTTCCATTCAAAAGAACACAATTAAAAGCCTTTTTACTAGGTAAGACGTGCCATATAGCATTCATTCGGTACGTACTTGGGGCAAGTGCCCGAGAGAACGGAATACGCAACCATCCAAGACAGCATGCTTAACGAATGTTGTAAAGGGTGGTTGCATTGTGCAAGGGACAAACAATGTACACAAAATCCGTGCGCACGAGAAAGTGGGGACGGTAGTCAGGTTTGTGCGAGTTAACATAACGGCACTGTTTTTTAAACAGGAGAACATACGGATTGTGGATCTGGATGAACAAAATGCTTTCGACCTGGATGCCAATTAATGCTCCACATCGTGTACACGTGTTGTAAATATTTACCATTCATATATGTTACTTTTCTTAGTTATCCAAGTTGTTTTCCCTTAAATGGCATATTGGAAAAGGTCGTATCGTAACGGTTGGTTAAGTCTTAGGGCTACAGGGAATGTGGGGGGATATCACTGGGATTACGCTATGCGGCAGGCCAATAATTAGGGGGAATACTTGCATGAACAGCTGATTTAACCGTGCGTTTCACTGAATTGCTATTGGTCCGTAAAACCTCCGTGTTTGATTGGTTTAAACAAAGGGCGGGGAAAACGCTTTTGTTGTCGACACCACGCTGTTTCCCCGACGATTAAACCTGATTGGCCGCTTGATAAAAAAAGCGGGAAGACGCGGGGGAAAAGGAATTGTGTTCATAGGGTAACTTTTTCATGATATTAGGGTGTACGCTGGAATAAAGTCGAGGTGACCTGCAGAAAGTATGACATTGAAGAACACTCCCAGCTGGAAAGATTACGATACATAACTTCGATTGTATAGTTCGTCGGTATTGTGCTTCAAGGCGGAAACGAGTTAAAAACGGCTATTTAGGCGCGAGAAGATATTTTTCAAATTTTCCATGAAATGTTAAACTTCATATTACGAAACAAATATATAGCTTTCACCGAATATACTAGTTGTGTTGCAATGAGAATCATCGGTAATATCTGAATATTGGCCATATTCGCACTTTTGTCGAGAAAAATGTCGCCATTTTTTACAACAAAAGAATCACGTCGGATTTCGTAATCTGTTTTACGTTCTGAAAATGCCTCCATCGGAATTTTCTTGGTAGAATACACATTCGTGAGTTGCAGAAACGCTCAATTTCACGTGGTTTTGGAGATGTAATTGAATTTGCAATTTTTGACTGCGTTGCGTTTGACTTCCATTGTACACGATATACCACAGTAATTCTTAATTATAGCTATGCCGCCACGTTTGTTGGTCAGCTATTCACCTGAATTATATGTTCAACCTGGTTCCCTTATAGCATTTCCGGTTAAAAATTGTCTACGTTTTCACCTGGTTGTTTCTACCTACTGTATGGTATAAACATGGGTAACACGTTCCACCCTATCATTAACAACGTGCGTATTGTTTGGTTTATTGACTATTGACTATGGTGCAATGTAGCTTGCCATGCCTACCTGAGTCAATGCTCACTTATCTGAGAGATAATGACGAACTTTGATGCTCGTTTGTTATCCGAGGAAAACCTTGATTCCCACTTCTACCATTTCAGCTACAACCCTTCTATCTTCGTATCATGTACGCTTATGAATACGACGACTGTTGGTCTATGTTTTCGCCGGCTGCAGAACTCACTGACTACTGCCGGTATGTTATCTTATTTTTGGCCAGAACTGAAGGAGATCATTATAACTTATCTCCAACGGACTAAATGCACGTTCATTCTGATGTCTCCCGAGTTTTTTTAATCAACGCCGATCATAGCTCACGTGAACTGGACGGAGCAGCTACTAGTGTGAACGCAAAACATTTGAGTTACTACGTAATTTGCAGCCGGCTCTCGTTGATCGGCTCCGAGACAGCCTTCATTTTTGCACACCTCGTGGCCTAAATCTAGTTCTGGAAAATGCTGTACAGTTATTAAGACAGCAGCAATTACGACAGTCTCATCATCGCACATACCCTAACCACCAGGGCTGTAATTTCGTATTCTAAACATGAAGTACAAACACACTGAAGAATTTACCTTCCTCAGTTAGTGTACTCGCTCGGCGCTGAAATGTCATTAACATCAGGCCACATTGATGACCATTGGTCTCACAGCCGTGGAGCTCTTGGGATGGCACACCGGATCTTAAAGGGGGCATATGGACGAATGTGTGCGATGTTGGGGCTGTCGTAGTAACTGCAGTGGGCTCAACATCCGAATGTGATGCAATGGATTCCGTCGGAAGGCAATTTCTTTCAACTGTTCTGCATTCTTCAAAACTGGATTTAGGTCACGAGTTGTGCAAACAACTATCGGCGGAAATGTGAACTGTGTAGGCGACATTATTCCGCCCGAAAAGATTCCATATTTGGGAATACCCGTTTTACGCTAGAGGAAGCCTCCATAATTTCCCCACACAGGGCTTCTATAACAGCATATCATTCACAGCGTTCATGGTGGTCTGCCCTGGGAACAGACGAAGTACAGTCAACCTATTATCCCTCATCCGAAGACATGTTCGAGTAAGCCGATTATATTATTCAGTTCTTTCGCTTTCAGCCGACCGCCATAATAATCACGGACGAATGGAGAGCCTACAGAGCTTCGGATGAAACAGCACATCACGAGTGCTAGACAATCAATTATTCAAAAAATTTCGTGGATACTGAGAACAGCATGATGTACGCAAAACGTACGGAAAATCTTTGGTCCTTTGCCAAGAAGCACTTTCATGCAATACCTTAATCAAACGAACGGCAGTTACAGTCACACCTTCAAGAGATCTGTTAGCGAAAACAAAATCCTGGAAACATGATCGACGAACTGCTGTTAACCTTGCTTCATACGAAAATTTTGTTAATTATATAATATAAGTCGACATTATTGCACGCGTTGGTTATTCCGATTCATCTGTCTTGCGCTGAGATTGGTAGCAGCTCTGTCCGGTTGACTTAAGCCATGATCAACGCCTAATTATGCCGCATTTATTCACCTTAATAGCTGCTCCGTCTAGTTGACTTGAATTATGCCAAACTGCACTCCACGCTTAGACACTTATAACTGCTCCATTTGTCTTACCTTACCAGCTACGGCAAACTGTACTCCATGCTTAGAAACTTATAACTGCTCCGTCTATTTGTCCTACCTTACGTGTTGTACCAAACACATAGGTGGACGAAAACATGGGAATAAAATCTTGAATTATGTATTTGATAAGTGTGGATAAATCTAAAAACATCCTCTGCTTTTTTCCAGCACAGAATGTAGCCTTCGGTTTTCATGTGTTATGGATGTGCTTCCGGATGGCTGAAACCGTGTATCAGATGAAGTCTCCATCATCACGTTCATTGTATCTGATATCTGCAAGAAATATGTGTGGGCATATATGAAAGAACTTTCTTTAATTATAACAACAGAATAATCTTTCTACGTTTTGTTGATTCGCGCTTTCCTCGGCCCGTGTGCAAGCGGTACACTGTCAGCCGACCGGTCTAAGTCGCCATCCGTTGTGGTTGGTATGCGAAACTTGCTTCCCATAATCACTGGGGAAATGCAAACAACGGCTGAAGTGGAGAGAACTGACAAAAATAAGGATTCAGAATGTGCACTTACCATGCGACTGAGATTGAAGCTGTTCACCACAAAATAGACACTCGTTTATGTTTGCCATTTGCATACATTTGGAGTGAAAAATCAGCTGATCGACATCACACCAATAACTGTCCATCTGTACGGGGTCAACTCAGTGTCCACACAGCAACCTCGATTTAGGCTTTTTCACCCACCTCGGTTGCACACCGCTTGCAGCTGAGCCCATGGGAAAGTCGTGTAAAAGTGAGCCAGTTCTTGCACATTACACTATCTAACTGGCAAAGGCAATTATGCCGTTAAAGCAAGCAACCACCGTGCGGCTGTTGCAGTCGAGCAGTTTTACATGTACATTATGCAGGGCTTTACAGTAACGGTTTAAACTGGCTGCAGCAAACGATCGAATCTACGGGCCTACCAACCGTCGAATTGACAAATTGTACTCTGCCAGCCACTGCTCATGAATGGGGACGTGACCATTGTAATGGGAAATGAAAACTACAAAAGACCTTATCGTTGGGGTAGGAATATTTCCGAAACACCGACAGAATGTGTGTGCATGTCAGCCACATTGTACGGTAAAACATTCATTCACATGTGCTCTCAACGCTATCCACGACGAAAATGTCGCCATCACGTTGCGCACGAAGCTACAACGTTCAAAGTGGTTTACAGAGAACCACTTACCTTGCAGACGGATATTATTTCGAAATGGAGTCGTGGAGTCCATCCTTTCAGGTATTTTTGGACAAGATGACTTGCGAACTTGGTCGTTCTGTGAAGAATGTTCTTCACGTACCAGTCGACATCCACAACCTCACGACGATTGCACCCATAGGTCGTTCGTATTTCGTACTCTTGCAGCAGCCACTCACCCTGAATTCATATTTTCTGAATGGCGACGGCTAGGAAGTCTCTTGGGTGCGTCCTCTTCTTCAACCGTACGTTTGCGTTTTCCAGCTTATTGTTCATTCGACTGCCAAACTGGACGGCATCGCTTTGCGCATGGATGACTCACTTCGGCTTGATGTACAGCCAATTACACAATAAATAATTCGGAAACTTCCTATCCGCTCGGCCGAGGATTTACAAATCACGTGTGAACCTACGGCGAGCAATGTAACAGTGCAACGTACTCTTCCTCATTGTCTGCCGTAGCCATTCGGTGGAAGAGAAAACGACTGCGAAAAGAGTTTTTCTTTATAAAAATATGACGGACGAATTTTGCTCACTTACATGCTTACTTACGGCATCACGTACATAAAAATGACACAACAGGATGTGGTAGCCAAACCCCACATTTTGCTCTCACTTGCGCAGCCATCTTATCCATAACAAATGTTTTAACTGCAATTTGATCGCCCATCATTTGAGGAAAAATTTCGGAAAGTCTACGTAATGAAGCATACTTTTTACCGCAAACGTACTCGTATAGCACGGGTCGGCCATATCCCATACCGTCTGTTACAAGGAACTGATATAACTTCCAGCTTCGAAAGTATAAGGAAATATACAATGACATACTTGTGTCGGTTTGTCCCGTGGGTGACATCCATATACACAACATGCGAGAAACGTCGGAAAAGTTCGACCTGTGTTTGCTGGACAAAGCAGATATGCATATATCTGTTGCCGTTATCCCACATAGTGCGCACCACACCTTTCACACTCACCACCGACAGCACTTCGTCGAGTTTCTCCAATGTTTTGTGACCAGTCTTACGTAACAGACTCACCTGACATTGCAGGCTTTAACTTGTGGCGGATGTTTCGCATGGCCAGCGGTTGTGATAAACTTCCCGTGAAAATCCGCCACATACTGTTCATTGTCAGCCGTTGAAGTATTGTACTGGATCAGACTCCTGCATTCGTTCAATTCACCGAAGGTGAGTTCACAGTTCGTAGGCTGAGAATCATACAGCAGACTAATGAGAGGGTGGTTGTGCTCCAACTCAAAAGAGCTCACAGGCAAATACGCATCTCGTCGGACCACGCATCATGAAATCGTGACCTGCAAAATTTGTCGCGAAAAATTGATTTGTTAAGACTAACAACAACAACACGTCGCACACCCCTGCATACACTCCTACGCCTTTTATACTTCGTACAACGATACGTCGCGGGTAACTCGAAATTTGGTTCAAATTACTTCGCTGTCAGTTTTTTCATATTTTTGTCCTATTGGTGCTTTGTGCATCATAAATTACCATACGATTACTGTCATTCGTTGTCGAATAAGATACCAATTTCTTTACGTATCAAATCGTCCGGTTAACAGTATTTATATCCATTTTATATTGTACCGTTTAACGCATCTATATTATCCGTGCAGATATCTGCTCGGTTCCACTATTTCCCAGCTTTACGTTCTGCTCCTTTTGCCAGCCGTTTATATAACTCTAATAAATCCGCTTCCCTTCACAATGACACGCACGAGATCCAGCAACATCAATGGAACAGAACCTTTGGGTGACTGTGGCCGTTTCGGCTGTCGCAAGACTGTTCAAAAAGGTATGCAGTGCCAGACATGTTTACACTGGTACCACATCAAGTGTACCGGCCTCAAGGAGGACCAGTACACTCTGCTAGCTTCATCAAAAACGCCGTTTATCTGCGTTGCTAAGACATTTGATCGTGTCCACACAGTTTTCTTGTACATAAGCTAGAAACCTATGGAATTTAAGGAGAGGTTCTTCGCTGGATGACATCCTTTCTTGCTAACAGAACGTTTAGGGTAAAAACCGGATCGTACCTTTCTCCTCCTCCGTCGATCTCCGCTGGAGTTCCTCAAGGATCCATGCTCGGTCCGTTGTTGCTTCCAATATACATCAATGACCGTCCCGATCTTACTTCTAGCAATACCCTCCTTTATGCTAACGATTTAAAAATCTGGAATGCTTTTAATCCCAGTGCATTTTAGATTGACCTCGACCGTATTAAAGGCTGGTCAGAAGACTAGAGCCCCCTCTAAACGACAGTAAGTGTGTACATATATCACTTGAAGAAGACTCGGGGAACCTATTCGTGACACGTAGTGGACAAATTTTAACGGATATCACGAAGGTGGAGCTTAGAAACGACCTAGGGATTTGGTTTTCGACTAGTTTATCCTTTTCTTATCACCACCAGATGGCCGCCGAAAAGGGATTTGAGACTCTTGGGATGATAAAAGGAACATTCCCCCGAATAGACAGGCATGCGTTTCATTCGCTGTACGGAGTCTACATAAGACCATTGCTTGAGTACGCAAATCAAGTCGTATACACCGGCTTGAAGATGAACATACCCACCATCGAGCGTGTCCAGCGAGTGGCCACCAAAATGGTCACTGGCTTGCAGCGTTTCTCTTACGAGTCCCGTCTGGAAATTCTTGATCTTTACCCATTTGAATTTCGAAGACTCCGCGTCGACTTAATCCTCACGTACTTTTTCCTTAGCACATGACTCGTTTACCAGTTCTTTACCACAGCAGTTGATAACAGTCGAAGAGGTCACAACAAGAAGCTCTATAAGCCTTGACCCTGGGCCTCTCTTAAGCAACAGTTCTCCTCTTATAGAATGACAGCCCATTGGAGGTTGTTAGCTGTTCTTCTAGGGACCGCTTCAAAGCGTTATTAGATTCTCACTTACTTGGGAAGTTGTTAGATTAGTACTTTACTATGCTTTCCTAAATAGGTATTTTACTCTGTTCTCGGTATTTCCTGTAAACCCCTAGAACGGTGCCACACCCTGTTTGCAATGACTGCCTTTTAGGTCAACAGAACACCGCTGACATCAAAACAGACAAACCGACTGGATCCGGGTGACTTGGGACTCCAACTTCGAACCCGTGAACAAATCGCTGAAAATAAATCTGCACGGTTTTCAGGATACCATATCACCTTACCCGTGAAAAACGTCTGAGTATGCGGTACAATTTCACACTAATAGATGCTTCAACCTCATTCAATTAAGCTGTGAATAACGCCTGCGTATGCAGTATACGCTCACACCAGTAACTGCTCCACCCGATTGACTTAAACTATCAACAACGTCTCAGAATGCACTGTCTTCCAACCAGTAACTGCTTCAACCTGAATCAATTTAGCTATGAATTACGTCTGGGCATGCATGCACACTCGTAAATGCTCCAACCTCATTTACTAAAGCTATGAATAACGTCTCAGCATACAGTATACAATCACACTAAAAGATTCTTCACCCGACTGGCTTAGACTATCAACAACGTCTCAGAATGCACTGTCTTCCAACCAGTAACTGCTTCAACCTGAATCAATTTAGCTATGAATTACGTCTGGGCATGCATGCACACTCGTAAATGCTCCAACCTCATTTACTAAAGCTATGAATAACGTCTCAGCATACAGTATACAATCACACTGGAAGCTTCTCCACCCGATTGACTTAGACTATCGACAACGTCTGAAAATACAGGATGCGTTCACTCATGTAGATGATTCAACATAATTTACTTAAGCTATGAAGAACGTCTGTGTACACAGTATACGTTCACACTAGTAGATGCTCCACCCGATTGACTTAGGCTATCAACAACTTCTCAGACTACCGGATGTTCTCACGCTTGTAGACGCTTCCACTTGATTCACTCAAGCTATAAAAAACGTCTGTGTGTGCATTATAGGTTCACACTAATAGATGTTTCAACTTCATTCAATTAAGATATGAATAACGCCTGCGTATGCACTACACGGTCACACCAGTGGCTGCTCCACCCAAATGACTTTATTTATGATCAGCGTCTGAGTATACAGAATATGTTCACACTAGTAGCTGCTCCTTCCGAACCAACTTTACCATGAACAATTTGGAGAATAAACACATGCGGGAAATGATGAAAAATATGTATTTGAAGCGTTTGGGGCACATGATTATCATCATTTTCGATTCCATTGATTGCTATATTGATTGGATGTTTCCCGCACCGCAATAGATACTTGGCGTTCTAAACATCGTAGTGTGACTAGCTGACAGGTATACCTCCCGGTGATCGGCAGGCAGCTCGATTTCATCTGTTTCCGTATATTGTTCCGCATGAACGCCATGCGACACCAATCTAGTTAGAAACAATGCAGTAGGGTGAATAGAATTTACTTCTGAAAATTCTAGATGATAGAGTGGGACATGGTACCCTTTTCTTACGCCGATCCATATAAACCGAAGATGGAAACAACCATATGATAGCGTCATTTCCAGCCATTTCTAGGAGCAACGTTTCATCGACCAGTATCCACCTGAAATCTTGCAAACAAAGGGAAATAATATGAATATCGTATAGAAAAAGAAGCTGGAAATGTTGTCATACATGTTTCACTATCAAATGTGTTGGTGTTCTTGTTGAAACGCAAGCCAAACACAGTATGGTCGTACATTTCCATTCCGGCCATATCTGTTAAACGCCGCAAAATGAAACGCTGAGGTGTTAGCATGACGTATTTCATCGCGAAAATGGCAATGATCGCACTTATAAGACTTGAAAAAGTGAGCTAACGTCAATAACGGGATGTTTTCGCGAAAATGGTGGAAAAATTATTCATCACCAAGCTAATACTTTTGGGACTTATTCAATGTATTCCAATTTTTCCATTAACGCCGCTTATTAACAATTGATGTACTGTGAGTACTTTGCCTGAAATTCCGATTTTCAAATTTCATAAAATATTTAAAAATCGAGGATACGCGCCAAATGGACTGCTTTGCCTTTTGAACGACCTTCAGGGCAAATCCCGTGAAACGGATAATTACCAAAATGAAAACAACTGACTCACACCTGTTCGTGAAGGTGCGTAGTTTAGAGTTCCAACACACGGAATAAAGTATCCAATCGATACGATCTGTCATATACTTCCCAGGTAACTTCATAGGTCACAACGAATACAATTCCGACGACAGATGTGTTTGGAAATGTGCTGAAATAAACGCAGATTGCGTTAGCGGTTAACTCTCCCAAAATCTGTACACGCGCGATACCGAACGCAGAGAGGAAACACAGGACTGACGACTTTGGAATTGTAATTTGTATTGTCAACTGAATCAACTCACATGATTTAAACGAGTGTACATGTGAATTTAAAGAAGGTGAAAAAAATGCGAAAAACAATGAGAATTATACAGTACAAAATGCTGTACGAATCCTGCACCTTAGCAGGCCCCTGCATACCGCAGGGATCTGCTGTACTTCTATTATACTTTGTAGTAGTCACACGGAGATACCGAAGAGTAATCTGGCTGCTAGCTAAATAATTTGTGTACACTTGGAAGATCACGATAGTTGTCGTGGTCTCTTGTTGTATGCACTTAATGCAGTACCATTATCAGACTTTGGTGCTACTGTATGCCATCTTTTGGTTAGAAAATTTACTTACATGTTGTAGGTCATATACCTGCTTCCAGCAGTTCGTAACTGAATCTTCCGTGATCAGCAAAATCGAAGGCATTCTGGAAGCCTTTGAAGCATGCCTTAATCAATTCCTACTATCCAGTGTCTATTCAGACGACGCTTGTTATGGTTACTTGTTGGTTGTCCTTGACGGGTGATCGATTGCCGCCATTTGAAGCCGCAGAAAGTGGTACCTAAACCCGATTTCTTGAGGGTTGCTCCTAAATGTAGTGCGAGATTGCATATACCGATGGCAGTGACGTCTGAAACCTGGCACCGGGTAGTGAGATGAGCCGGTAAACACCACTAAACTTAATTATTGTTTGTTCAGACTCAAAGGACGTGAAGCTCCAATGCCGTGGGATCAAAATGGAACTCCACTATTTGAACCGAAGTCACTCAGGTTTACATGTGCGCATGCCTATAGTTTGTCCTTCACAGAACAAGATGACCTAAGATTCATTCCTTATGGAAGACCTGGCCTAAGTGTAGTTGTTCTGCCGCCTCGGACATTATTTGATGCCAGGTACTACATGCAACTATTGAGCGACATCTGTGCACTTTTCTAGACCGTGCGCTCAAGGGAAGTGCTGAAATTACCGTGTTTCGAACCAGTGGGCCTAATCCTGTCTTTCGAATGATTTTAGGCAGATTATTCTTTATAATTTTTTGAAAGTGTTCGGCATAGCTTCTTCATAAAGCGCAAACGTCCTTCACGGGATAGGGAGAGTTGGTCAGTCCCAGATTGGCTTCCACAACCAGCTTCTCATTGCAATCTGGTTAAAGATGGCACTTGATCTGTCGGATATACACAGGCAGAAGATTTGTCAAAAAGAAATCTGTCACGTGATCGCCGATTTCAATGGCGCTGTTGGTGACAAGTCTGTGATATCGTAGCAGTGGCGATTTACCGCCAGACTCGTTGTCAGGGGTATCTAGTGGTGCGAACCTGAAGACAGACCGAATTCACGTGTTCAGTTCCCCTACTTGATTTTCGCCATCTCGGTTAAGGCAGCCACATAAATTCTTGAAAAACGACCAGTTCATGCTCATCTGCTAGCGGGCAGACAGCATGCATCCGCCTGAATACCTTTCAAACCTGAAAAGTTGACCTGATGGTGACCCGGCAACTTGATCCCATTCAGTTGGCTGGAGATTTTAGACAGCAGATTGTCGCGTTACCTACGCATAGGTTTCCCAAACGAACAAGCACAAAATCTCTTTTTCTTAACAACTGACGCTCGAAGGCTAACGTAACCTTTTCTTATCTCTAGAAGATAGAGGGAAATCTCCTGGCCTTCTTAAACAAGCTCTCAGAGATTTACAATCATGACACACAGCAGCTGAAAACTAACGTAAGCCTATGGATTTCCGGGTGCCTCTTTCGTTTTTTAAATTGTATGTTCCTGGCCCACGATCTCAGGCTCGTGATTCCAGCTTCTATCGGCCAATTACAGGCAATACGCATTATTTGATGAGCGGGGTGCATGAAGTGCAGACTCTAGCAAGCAGTTGGCGGACAGGAAAACGTGACTTCACCAAAACGAGGCTATCACCGGATATACGTGAAAGCCAGCCGCTTATACCATTCCGGTGGGATCAGGCACGTCAGAGGTTGGGAGATGGTGTTGTTCTCCAAAGCAAAATTAACCTAGATGTGATGAAAACCAGGTTATGCAGTTTTCAACATGAAACAGCTGGACCTTTAGCGATGTATGTGAAAATGGCTACAGGAGGACTGATGACAGTGGTTGCTGTTAACAGAGGTCTCACTTCTTAGTCGTCTGATGTTCTGATGATCATCTTTGAACACACAAAAATCTCATTCTTCGAAACCTAAACTTGGAAGATATGCTGGTTGTCATCCCCTTGTTCAGTTGCAGAGGAATCCTTGTATGTGATCTCCCAGAACGTGCACGTTAATTACGACCGAAATAATGTGTTAGTAAACCAGCTAGATTTGTCGGGTAAACTACGCCAATGATTTAGCTCTTTCTCATTAAATTCACAGGCTGTGTCCGCGAATTGTTTTTACAGCATTAATTAGATTTGAGCGATCTTGACATCAATTTATTTTGGAGGTGTGTTAATTGTGTACCATCTATTTTGTTACGTGCTCAGTCGGTTGACCAAGCCAGCTCAGTGTTCAGTTTTATTCTGAAACTGTTCGGGTATTTTGAAAAATCACAAGAATAAACCATCCCAAACCGTATAAAATAGCTACTTATATATCTGTGAACTTACACTTTCAGCGCACTTATCACTTCGGTCACCTGTGTGGCTACCGAAGCTAATAAATGACCAGCGCAATATCCCCTGAACTGCATGACTGTTAGCTTATATACGGCTATGGTTGCGCCCTTGTACTCGGCTAGAGTGTACTAAAATGGTTGCGATACATCGAGAAATAGTTTCTCCTTAAAAATGTACAAAAGTTTTCCAACGGTATGGTAAGCCGTATGGACGGCCGAACCTTCAAACACCGCCTGAGATCCCCGAAGGAGGGAAGACACGAGGGCCTGCTATATGTGAGCCAACAACAAGCAACACAGAAAAGTAACGAGCACCGAATCGGCAACATGATTCGATCGAAACTCCTGTGGTACCGTTGGATGAGTAACGGAATGTGCGAAATGAACGGTTATTTATCTCAACTGTAGCATTTTCAACCAAAGGTAGAATGATGTCTTAAATAAAAAGGTAGCCGTTTAAATTGGGAGGATTTCTGAAAATTTACTGTAGAAACTTACTTGTGGTAAAGTAAACAGAACAGCGAAGGTGTGCCTGCTATAATATAGGCCTGAAAGCAAACGGATTACGCAATGCGATCGAGACCGGTGAAAATATCTACGATCGGGTATGTGCAGCTAAGTCGCAAAGCCGAAAAGAAATTATACGCAAAGGTGTCAAATATAAAACGGAAGCACCAGAAGCATCTGGGGAGAATTTTTGGACAGATTTGGCGACCGTGCGGTGCAACGGCTCTACTGAAATATATCGCATCGCACACTACGTGTACGTGTTTTCTAGCCCGTTTGTTTGCGGTCTTACAGAACCAAAGACGAAAGAACCAGAAATATACAGCTAGAGAATGGGATCAATACTAATTGCTTATCTTGGCCCTCTTAGATATCTTTTCAGTGACTCGATCGAATAAATCGCCACCAGGTTTGTGGAGGCCTCAAGCATTGCTGTATTTTAGTAGAACCAGGTCGATGTTTAAGTAGTCTGTTTCCTATTTTTACGAGCTTGAGAATGGTGTGATTTTTTCTTCTGAGATAAATGGGATTTGGGGTTCACTTTTCTCTATCCAGGTTGCTGTTCTAAGATATAACCTCATGACAGCAAAATCTACACTACATCAATCACATATCAGAAGATCAACGAAAACGGCCATCCGAGGGACATATATTTCGAGTGAAAATCGGAAGTTCAACACTTAAGCAGTGTACCAACTCAAAAGTTGCGTAATTACTACCTACTCATCCAAATACAACATTCTCCCAAGCATCCATGCAAAACTTTGCTTGACGTTTCCACGCAGGCTCTATCAGTGTATAACTCTCTAACAAATACTATCTCTTCCGGCTGTCTGCTCATAAATTTTGTCTACATCAGGTTCCGCTCTCATTACTTAAATGTTACACCTACTTTTGCCTCCAGATGTGTCCAACCTAGCACTGTGATTAACCGTTTTTTTAACCCTTTCGAGATTCATAACGCACACAGCGCGGGCGGACCCACCAAAGTCAGCCGGAGGAACGATTGACTGTCAGTCAACTGTTCTTTCGAATATCGTTCCGAGGTAACTTGGAAAAGGTGGCTTACTATTATGAGGATGACGGAACAAGCCTTTCGTAACATATGTATAAAAGTCGCTCACAAACTTTACGAATTTGACGTTTTATCGCTGAATGCGTCTGCAATCGAGACATGCATATTTGAGAAAGCAATGCATGCCATCTTCTAAGTGTGATCGTGGTGGGCCTGGCAATTTTGTCACAGGTCTGAGACGTCCCGTACAAGAATTGGATCGAAATTCACTATCTTTATCTGCTTACATTTTCAAGACATCGCGATGACTTAATTCTCGCGCACTCACGTTTTTACACGGGTGTTTTCGGTTAGCTTCTGTTTTGGGCAGCAAAAGCGAACGACAAGGAAATGTTGTGAAACCTTGGAGACTTTTCCTTCGAATTATCAGTCTTTTCACGCAAAATAATAAAACACTGAAACCGCCTTCCCTACAGAGTCCTTAATTGTTTTGTTGAGGCTCATTTTGAGAAGATAGTAGACTTCCATTTACTTCAAGCATTGATAAACTCGTAATCCTGCTTTGTCTTCAGCACCTGTTGCACTCCCTAAAGAGGTGCTACGGCCTGTTTTCAATCAGTGTATTTCACTGGTCAGACGCTCGCCACTTACCCAATACGACAAACTGGCCGAATCCGTCCGATCTAAGCCTCCATCTTCAAGCCCATGTACTAATTGCTAATATCCATGGAATCTCGTCAAGTCGGCTGCGTACCAATTTAGATAACTGGAACTTTAGAGTTCTTGTGCCAAACACAGACATGCGTTGATTTTTTCTTCTGAACGCAGTGTGACTGCTTACTCCCCTAATTCACTAGTGCGATCGGTTTTATGCTGCAAGTTGTCTGCAAAATTTAATAAATCTGACACCAAAAGTCGTACCGGGAATGCGCCTTTACTAATTCTACCTCAGGGATGCAGTCATTCGTGAGCACTCAATCCCACGTAATGAACATCTTAACTGTGATTCATCCTTAAGGCTGGAATGTGAGTTAGGTTGGGAAATCTTTTCAGTGCTCTACAAAGTCCACAACGGACCTCTGCCTCTTTCTTCCATGCACCAGTGAGTCTCAGTATACATGTTTGTCAACATTCAATAGAAGAAAAATGGTAGCACTGATGTGTGATGAGGTTACGCAATCTAATTTACATCAAACGATAACTGGAAATCCCGCTGAGTACAATAACTACACCTTCAGGACGTGTTACTTTAGTTAGCTGGGCTTTCTCATTAAAACTGGAAACAAGCACTTTGTACCGAAGTTACTGTACCTTTAAAATGTACTTACGTTTGTCACAGTGTATCACCTCATAACGGACTTTTGATGGACTACATGGCGGATGAATTCATCCACTCTGATGATATCCTAACGGTAACTTTCTTACCGCTGTTTAATTTTCAACACAAGCACTCGTGGTTTTCTCCTGAATTCACTTTCAGTTTCTGCTCACGACAAATAGTGTTCATTCAAACTGTTGTTTTATTTCAGTCGCTTGCGCATACACTCAAAGGAACCTGCTATTTGGTAGTGCTCGTTATTGGTCGTCGGCCGTGGAGAGACAATCTCTCCACAGATGTACTATTGGGGTTTGCCATCATCTTTAAGTATTATTATTTATTATATTTTGACCCTGCACCAGTATCAAACCCGTGGTTATTATTGACTTCCCGGATCGTTTTTAGTCAACATGGATCTCGTGTAGTTACCAGACAAGAAACGGCTGACGTTGTAGGCAGGCTAAACTTTGTTCATTCTTTCTGCCAGCAGTCATGATCAGCCGCTCAACCGGCGTGGTTGCAGATGTGACAGTTAATAGCAAAATGCTGAAGATGTAAATTTTTGCAAGACATCAGCTTAGCATTGTTCAATCATTACCGCCTTAATAATGCTGCATGACCTGACTGTACGCTAGCCAAAGGCGGATATAAGCTCAGTGATTGACACCAGTGAATCTGAGTCAAATACCCATTTCGCAAAACCAAGGCTCGTACAAATAGATTTAAGCTCATTGGCAGTTATCAGCAATGATAAACTGTTACCTACTTGTAGTGAAGGGACCTCGGGAATTTCAATAAAGACACAACAATCCCGCGTGAAGCGAACAGGGCCACTTCAGGCAGTTCAGCTCTCATTATCCGCTCCTGTAGATTTTTTGTTTACACCTATATTTCCGTTTACATTGCCACTTACAGATTAGCAAGTTTTTCCCTGTCTTTTTCCCAACTATGTTTACAGAATGATTATTTCCCTTTTTGAGGTAGATGGTAAGGTTGTGGTGATTAAATCGTAGTGTTTTGTTGTAGTCTAATTCGTGTTATCAAGCTATTCAACAACTTTGCCCCATTCAGCCTCAAAGGTTCCAAGTGTAATTTGTATTCTAAGTCTATTCGTGCGGATGATGACGTTTTGAAGTGTTTTGGCAGGGTTTCATGTTCGTTGCCTCCGGGTCTCTATAAAGCTATACCGAGTACTAATTGAGACCAAACTGGACTCTGTTTAACCTGACCTTGGTAGGCGTACGCTTTCTGGACAGCTGTCGAATAGTTCGGCAGGCACTACTATTAACTCATTGACCACTATTGATGATATACTACTTTCCATCACTGCATTGCGTTACGGTGCAACTGGTCTTAGCTCGCGCCTCCTAAAACAAGAAGTAGTAACCTTGCTTGAATGCAAGGTAGGCACTTCAGCGGAACTGTACGCGTCAATTGTAGCTAGTGCTGGTGTACAGTTTGTTACCCTTTTCCTCTTGTTACATAATATTCTTCATACCTGCTATGTTCATTGTACAAATAAGCCACTTGTCTATTGTTTGAATAAATACGCACTTCTTCCTCGCGCGTCGGTTTCTGTTTGTACGTGGTCATCGTCACCGGGAGTTAACTGTGGCAACAGCGGATTTTAATATGCTGGATAGACTGGATCTGCTAGAATTACTCTGTTATTCAAGAGGAACTTTCTTCTAACTTATAGCCAACGTAGTGTGGTGGAATTTATCGTGGGCAGTTATTGTAAATTATTTTGTAGCATTGTCGATTGTTCTCTTGGTTCCACTGCACTGGGTCGAACAAGTCGGCCTTCTGTCGCAAACTAACACAGTCGAAGAAACTGTTCAGCTAACGTAAAGGAACATTTTTCTGTTGTAGGCCTTTTACCATTTGTCGTAGGTGGGACTTCGCGTAAAAATGAAAAAATGTATGATAAGTTTTCCCCTGACTTTTCAAAGCACGGATGCGGCCAAATCTCTTGTCAAGTTTACTGGTGCGATGCTTGAACAGCGCTGCCTTTGTTCCGTGGCTAGCTTTGCTCTTTTTCTGGGTTTTCTGTCATATTATCAATAACAGTCACACGGCTAACGTACAAGGAAGAAGAAAGTGAGCAGCCGGCTGAACTGATATTTGACAGTGACCTGTTGCAAACGAGGCTGTCACATTTGTAGGATAATTGCGAGATAGCTGTCGGTAGGCGGAAGAATGCTATGATATTCTGCATTGTTCAGTCATATTCAAGAGACAGCAATCAACTATTATGTGCACTTGAGCAACATATGACAACTGCATTTCATGGGGGAATAGGGCAAAATATTAGACTAGGACATGTGATAAGGGCGAGGTAATGGAGCCAGTCCACCCACGTATTATCTGCAGAGCCGAGACCGGTTGTGTTCAACTTTCAAAAATTTCCCGCTGTGCTCACTGATTTGCGAGAACACTAGACATAAAAATGAAGCAAAATCACAAATTCAGAACCTTTCTAAGTTCGTTTAGACAAGCTGTTCGGAGAGGTGTCTTTTCACTGTGTAGGTCGAAGACAATGTATAGCGGAAGCACCCTTTCTTGTTTCCCGGTCCTATTACTGACCAGTCCCAGGCAATCGCCCGGATAAGCTCCCACGTATCTTGAGTTTCGTTGCACAGCCCCACAAATCAGAACTCCGTCGCTGGCGGAATTAAAATCTGCCCTCTGACGTAGTTTCCGAAGTCGCTGGGTGAAGACGACCCCACCATCAAAGGCACTAGTGAATGAAACTCTTCTATGCGAGCGCTTTTAACATCAGATATATAGGGAAAGCCAACTGTGGCACTGGTTGGCTGCAACATCATAAGTAACACAAAGTCTTAGCTCAAGTAGAATGCACGGTGCGATGAGCTATATCCGGAGGGCCGTAGATTTTGTAAGCAAGATATTCCAGACGAAAGGACTCGAGCAGTTTGTTCTACTTAATTTGTAGGAGATATACGCTGCCCTAAGGTTCCTCTCCTTGTATGCCACACAATCAACTAGTAGAAAGCTTGGTGAAGTCAAGCATACATAACACCTTAGTATAGGTTTCACTGGTCTCTTGCTGAATGTGAAAGATAATACTCGTATTGTTTCCTCAACTCAGGGAACTCCGGTAGGAACCAGCAGCACAGGATATATGGTCTTGCAGCAGATTCCATCCCGGTGTGATGGGAACATTTTGACCGGTCCGTCCCGCTTGCGCAGATTACTGGAATGGGGTGTGTTGATGGCTGGAGCAGCCAGGAACAACTGAACGTCTAGGGAGGTTACACTGTTATGCTGTGCAACGGAGTAACAATAGAGAGGCGCGCTGAACCAGTGGGCGCGCTGAACCACCTCCTCGTGGTGCCGACTGGGCGGTCTCAGTGCAAACATTGACCGGCTAAGAGTTCACCAACTCCAGATAGGGCCAACCACTCTACCTGGTTTTAATCGTACTGGTTACAATCGATCAAGACAATGGAATTACTGCCGGCACCTCCGTGCAGGCAACCACCAGTACACAGGATAGGCGAGCGGAGTACACCTGTTCAGAATGTGGTCAGATTTGCAAATCGAATGCTGGCTTGTCGGCG
>JTDE01004957.1:2504-13640 GCA_014338405.1 Paragonimus skrjabini miyazakii
GCCGATCACACACCTAAACCGGGCAGAAGTGTACACGACGCGTGAACGGAAACCTGGGGGTGTTGTGGGCTGGACTGCTGACTCATGAACGCGAGCGCGCGCGTAGCATGTGAACCAGCGTGTTGGACAATAAAGATTGTGCTTTATTGGACGCCTTTTCGCTACAATAGTAACTGCGTCATCGATAGGTGAATTCGAACAGATTTGTCACACATATACTGGAAACCCAAACGGGTGTTCGGATAACTTGGTGCTTGTAATTATTACCGTAGAATGAAAATGCTTTTGACTCCTAGCTATTGCAGTTAACCAGCCGTAGTCTGCTGTATTTTGCAGCACGACTGCTATGTGGTTGGTAGACACTCGCTAAGTGTTTATGCCCCTCAGCATCCCCTGGCTTATTCCACCACAGTCTTCCATCACTGACAGTTCAAAACTGAAACAATCTTCTTGCTTGTGTTTTCCTTCCCAATGGTCCAATCTTCCTCAATCAGATGTATACAACTTTTCTCATCTTCCAGTCTGTAAGTTTCCTGTGAATCCGATGTAGCCATTAATCAATTCTTTTAATTGGTCGGCTTTTGACAACGGTTTGAGGAACTTGTAGCTATATAACTTTCGATGTTCCCAAAATCCTAAACTCTCAGCGACGTGAGATTCGCCTTACTAGTATCGCCGTACCTATTCACGTTACCTTGTGACTGAAAATTTGATACAAATCACTAACATCAAAGTTAGTGTTGGCGTGGGTATGGCAGCTTCACTCGTGACTGTATAATGAACCTGCATCATCTTCACCACTGTGGGCTACATGCCCTAGAATGACAATGTTTTATCCATCGCCGTTGAGAACGCGGCCCAACCAGTCAGGCGCTTGTTTGAATTCTGAAGGTCGACTGGAGTTTTCGTTGGCATTCGTCCTCTTTGGCGACTGACGTGCGATTGTAATAAAGATTGTCTCACGTCCAACTCCGTAGCGCTTTTACCTGTTACTATGACTTCCGCTTGTGTACGGTGAGTACTTGCATAAATACGGTTTGTTTGCAGACTCACCGCCTTCTCACTACGATTCCTGATTCGCGTTAGTATAAGGCTGCGGAAACTTTGTGCGTACGAACCGAAGAGCAAGGAACTAGCCTCGCGATAAACGAAGTAAAATCCGCTAATGCTGCTCTTTCTTTGAGCTAGGCGTGGGGGGCAAATGTCCTTCGGTGCACAAGGTCGTTCTCACGTGATGTTGCTGCAGGCACTATGATAATTCGGCGTCTTTTTGTCGTGGTTAGACCGTGTAGACACTTCAGTTACCGAGGCTTGGATTGTCGCACTCTTCCCTGCTGTTCAGTCTGCCACACCCTACCCTAGGCGAACGTTTTGTTCCCATGACTCGGATGCGTTCGAGCTGCTCTGCACGTTTTTTGTAATCGCTGACCTATAAAACAGACAATGGTTGTAGCTGTCTTCGCACGGTCTGTGTGTCAGGTTGGGTTGCCATAACAACCCCGTTATCAATCCGTGGTTTTTCCTCCCCTAGCTAGAAATGATCCGAAGCGGACGTGACGCAACACTGTCGTATGCTGGTTAAGTCGTGATGTAAACCCCTGGTGTATTTCTACAGTGGTAGTGGTGGGAACCGTAATGTAGATGATGTCGGTGATGGTGGTGATAATCGCTCTATTCTTTACTGCATCGTCATATAATAAAGCTTAATAGTATCATCCTAAATTCGATCGAAATTGAATCACAGTTATACGCGCAATCCTACTTTTCACTTGAATACGCCCTAAAACAACCGAGTTGAGGTTTTAACGACTGTTCACACGGCTATCTGTTAGGAACCCTTCAGCAGTTCATACAAAGATGGCGCCACTTAGACCCCAACGTGTTAGATGCGTTAGATGGTAAAGTTTAATATGATTGTTTTTCGTCTGCATCGACGATCACCAACTCGAAAAGCAAAACAACCACTCAAAAAGCCAAGGGTTGTTCGACTGCATATGATGGAAAAGCCGATCGAGTTAGACGAAGAGATGTGTAGCTTAACGCCTGAAACAGACGTATTCATAATCTTTAAGTCTACCTGAGAGGACACAGTTTTTTTTAGTTTTGAATGATCAGTTGATGCACCTCAGAGATAGCTGATTACATGCAAGCCCTGCGAATTGGATAAATATGATACTGAATTTTGATAGAAGGTCACAATATGTCTCAGATTTTATCATGTTGCGGTTTAATAGAACGGAAAGAACAGGTGGGGCACTGCTTGTTTGATGACGTAATACTTCAATGTATGGCTGGCTAAATCAAAATCATAACATTACCACCCAGCAGGTTCCACTACAATCTATTGCCGGCATCACCCCCTATCACGGCGTTTTAATATCGTCGAACTGTACGCCAGAACCTTTGAGAAGTCCCAAATACATTTAGCCTTAATGTCTCTTGGTTTGCACGTAAACGTATTTTTTCACGGAACAAGGCCGGAACACAACTGTTAGCTGAGTGTCGGAAAAAATGAAAGATCAGTAAAACGTAACTATCGATAACGCACAAAAATGGAGAACTGGTAAACAGACACAACAAAGAACGCTGATTATTTGCTTGCACGATAAGCTTACATGTGGCGTAAATCTGATCGATGATGCAGCAATGTAAGAACGCGGGTGATGCAAACAGCAAACCGACACATGTGGCACATGCTCCAACAACACCCAACACACAAACACTCATTTTTACATAATTGTTACAAAAGAACGGTACAGTTTCCAATGGCAATTTCGTACGTGGAAGAAAATTTCCACCCAGATGGCTTATCAACATTTTTAGTATTTTTCACCGATTCTTTCGACACCTCAATGAGTATCTTCGTTTGACTACACACGAGTAGTATAATTTGATCGTTTATCCTCCACACAACAGTATTCTGAAAATGCGTAATCGTTGCTGTGCGGCACAACACTGGAAAATGACTGCCTGTGTGGGAAATGCTTGTGATTTCGGATTCCTATAGTAGGTACAGACTACTCATAACTACAGAGTTTCGTTTGTCAAGGTGCATCTGGATAATTTGCAGTTCATTTTTTAGAGTATCTATTCTGTCAGATGAACATGCAAACAGATAACTGCTTTTTGTGTAACTGCATTAAACTCTACCATTACGAAACGACCAGAACGTGAAAATCAAATGCCTTCAGATATCTTACCAGTGTATTGCCTTTCTCGTGTGTTGAATATCCTTCATATGACTGTACAGTCTACAAAAGAATCAGGATATTCATCAACATGGATTTATTAAAATACCCCCACCAAATTCGGTGTTAATCTTCCGATTACTCTGTCGCATGATTACCATCTTCTGTAAGCAGCAGAATATCTAATCATAGTTTACTTAGTGTGTATGAAGGTCAGTTTTTTGGTTATTATGAATTGGAAGTTGAAATGACGTTGAATCACGCGGATAGTCAACTAATTTGTCAATCCAGGGTAGCGTATAACTTACATCTTTGTTTTTTTTAAACTCATTGCACACTCGAGGGTGTATATTTTTATCGAGGCACGCCAATTAATCCACTAAATTTATAGTTTAATTTCAAATCTGAAAAAATCTATCCAGATTGACTGCAGCTAACACAATAACAATTATTAATAACCAGTGTGCCCATATGACAAACGCAGTTATAACGAAAGGGTTATCATAACGAGGAAATTGTTCTACACTAAAGTGTTCTTTACTTTGTAATGAGCTTCTCTTTTACTCAGTAAGAAAGGCGTTATGCTGAACATAATGGATATCTCACTTACAGCTGTATGTGGTATAATTTGACATACTGGGTAGCTCGAAAATCAGTTCCTCCTACCACTACCGTCTGTTAGTTGTGTTCGAATTCAGATGACCGAACGGTGCTGAGCTACGTTCACAATTGGCAATAGTTAAGTAAACTAATGAAACGTGAAGTTAACTGCGATCAGCGGTCAGAATTATCACCAGATGACCGCTTTCGGTTAAGTGTGCGTCATAATAATGTTCATATGAGTTAGGAAATAGACAGCACTCCGAAAATTCAAAAGACCGGTGAAGGAGACGACTGTATCATGATATCATAATGACCAAACATTAATAGGTCATATTACTTCAGTTACTTGAGCAAATGACTGATGAAATGATATGTGAACAGGATGAGTCAGTGTTTCAGTGATTCAGTTATAAAAATGTAACCGGTGAGTGACGTCAAACCCATGTCTGTCTCCTTCATCTCAGATATTTGTTTATTTATATGTAGAAGTCATAACATTAGAAGAAGAAAACGTCCCACTTGATAAATAAACTTGCTGCAATCCGTTGTTATGACTGTAGAAAGCGCTTAGCCTACGAAGGTGTTTACTGTTTGAAATCCCAAACAGATTGTGTGAAAACACAAAAAAACGAACGCACACACTTATTTGCATGGCAGATAGGTATCCACACACATTGGACAGCAGTTGATTGCCATTCACCTTGGTGACACTTCCCCCATAGTGTGTACACACTGTTCCAATAGTCGCCTTTGGTCCATCGTCTTCCTCGCGTTCAGACCTACCCTTTAGTTCCTGAATGTACGAACTACACTACTCACAAACGAGGCTACATGTTATACAACGCTGTGATGTAAACAGGAGCAGAAACAAAATGAAGTTGCAGCTTGATACTACATTACAACGAGTTACTTATTAACAACTACAATACTGAAGGAAGGTTCGGGGCAAGAAGCGCGGATCACAGTTAAACCGAGGTACGGCATGGGCCCGACTGTAACCAGTGGTACAGTATAAGCGAAATTTATGAGATGTGTATTCATTTCGATAGACAATTACCGTTGATTATTTTGGTTCACTTGTTAAAACGTATACGTACTGATCTCAGTTTCGTACTCAACTGCACCATTGGTTGGTTTTTGCTATAAACCATACGACACGGGAAAGTACATTGTGCATATCTGGGCAAAATCGTGTTGGTCAATAAAAATCGCGGAACACGTTGGGCACTTAGCAAACTACGTCAGTTACTAATTGGAACGAAGTAATCACTGTTGTGAATTTTCTGGTTTAGCAGTCTTCCTTATAACGATAATCTATTCTATAATCCATCGAATAATTCAATGGATTGTTTTGGTTTAAGACAAAGTTAGTCGAAATACTACCCGATTATCCGCACTCAGACACACACTTAGCTGTTCATTCATTTGCTGACGTCTCTTGTTCTCTTCCAGGTCGCTTTTTTCATTGTCATAGTTTCTGACTAGCAAAAAATAGAATGATTCGACCGACAAAAGAAATTTATTTGCATTCTTGCCATTGAGAATAATTGATCTGAATTGAGATCAAAACGTTCCACAACTCTTGTTGATAAAATGATGTTTTGGGAATTAGATTGTGATTAAAACGAGTGGAACTCTCTTTTATGTCCGTCATCATATATGTACTGAGTGACAGGCCAAGTTTGTTTAAAATGACTGAGAGTAAGTGAATCCAGATGAAATAAAAGTCTTCAAGTTCTAGTGACTACTATATTAAGTGATATTTTGTTGGTCTCTGCTCAGTGTGTAATTTAGATACCTTTGCCGTCGAGTCTGCTTTTGTCTTAATGCAGAGCTAATTTCAGACCAAATCCGTGGCTCGTCAACTTAACACGTCTCCTGCTGTCTACGTTATCTAGTTTTGGAACGTTAACAGTATACGTGATAATCTTTCCTGTCTTAATGTCTTACGCGTTCCGGTCGTAGGATTCGAGGTGGGTAATGCAATGTCAAGCAGTTTTAACAACTTTCAAGGTTGCACGGTCTAATGCTTTTATGTAGGGTATGAGTGGAATGTGAGAAGCAATCAATCTATTAATTGTTTGTCAACATAATCCGTAGCCGTGGATTCTTGTATTATATCTTAAACATTCCTGTGGAAACAGTGCTGTTTTCTTTGACACCCTGAGTGCTCAAGTTTAGGGTGTTCTATTTCGTTGATAAAAGCCGTTTCAAGCCGTCATAGGGCATTGTGAAGATGATCAAACGAAAGGTTCTTGACGTTTAACAACGAAACAATTTCCGCTTACAACAAGATAATGCGTGCGAGTGATTTTCCTTCTGAAATTTATCCAATGTGAACAGGGTTGACAGGCAGGTGTGATCTGAATCCACTGCATAATTTGACCCGGCAAAAATGTGCAACGCAGTCAACTTAAATGCACCACAGATGTAATTGCAAACACTGTTAACTTTATTTACTGCATTCACAAATTGTCTGGGTTGAACATTTGACGTGTATCTTGCCTCAGCTTACTGATCGTTGTATCAACATGACACCTAAACCAAAACTACTCCAGCCAGTCAGTGGTGACTGACGATTGTGTCGTTAGCTAAGTGCCGGCTATGGATCTCTTAAGCTCCAAATTTCCTTCTCCAACAGCCACCTCATCGCACTTTCTTTTACTCCGCTAGTTTCAATGCAAAATGTAAGGAATGTGCATTTTCGGACGTCTCTGCAGTAGTTTTTCTCGGGTATTAGCCAAAGACGACTGTATATGACTCAATGCACAATACTGACCTATTGTAGCGAAAAGGAGTCCAATAAATCACAATTTTTATTGTCCAACACGCTAGTTCACATGCTACGTGCGCGCGCTCGCGTTTACGAGTCAGCATTCCTGTCCACAACACCCCCAGGTTTCCGTTCACGCGTCGTGTGCACTTCTGCCCGGTTTAGTTGTGTGATCGGCGCCGTCTATCGGGGGGTTATCCGCCTACCATTTTTCGTCCATTGCTCCGATTCCGTTGAGCGATGGCTCGTCCGGTTGCCCGTCTATCCACAATGGGCTTTGATCGTATTCCACGGTGGTGTTGAGATATTCCCCCGAGTGTTGGAATAATCCAGCCTCCGTTTTCGTCGTCCATTCTATTTTGCCTACCACGTCTCGCCCGTTGGTCCGATCCGGCCGAGCGATGACTCATCCGACTGCCCCCGTTGTTTGTGGACGTGTCTGTCTTCCGCGTTGAGGTATTGCACCGAGTGTTTGAATACTCGCACCTCCGACCAGGCAATCCACCACACTATGACATCTGGCTTTCAAACGGTTTTCATTTGCTCGCTAACAGTCTCATTTAGTCGTTAAACGACAGAAAATGCATCTAGTCATAACGGTCATGAACCTGACCGAAAGGTACTGTAGCTCGGACTGCCGCTTATCTCAACAGTGCTGTGGTATGATATAGATGAAGAAAATTTTAGTGAAAAAACCTGATAAATACATAATTGAACAGAATATCTAAAACTGTTGTGAATGTAGACGCGCAAAGAATTGCAGTGCATTGCCATCTCGGATTGCGTTTCTAACTAGTGTCTCAGGATCACTGGCCTATCCAAACTGGTGGTGACTCTGCAATCTACAATTTTTCACACCTGCCTACACGTTCATTTCAGTTTTGGTTCACTGAACACCACATCACGAACAACGCAGACAGTTCGACTAGAAATTATGAATTCTACCTTGAAAAGACCAGTGTTTTGTTTCTTTTGTGTTCCCTCCTAGATGGTCTAAATCACCTGTGACGATGACCCCAATTCTTGTATTGTTGCCAGGCTATGTGATGTGCCATCGGTGTCGTGGTTTCAGGTGAACCCTTCGTAGGGGCAAAAACGTGTGCAATTCCAAACTTTTGGGCATGATCGGTCAAGCTAATCCAATGACATTCTGTGGGATCAGGATCGGGAATCAAGAAGGTCACAGTAAACAGCCATTACGGTGAGATGGTTCAAGCCCCGGTAAAAAGCTGTACCAGTGGATGTGCGATAATCTTCTCGAAGTATACGTTTATTCCAGTCGGTCAATTATGTCAGCCATTTTGCCTATAGCAAGCTCATGTAGTGTGGATCAATGACTGTGTTTTTCTGAAAAGTCGATGCACTTTTTACCGTCCGGCCCAACTCATAATAGAGCAAGTTATTGCATATAACTTTTAAAGTTCTGGCTATATTGTGCTTCTTTTACGGGGTGCTCCAATTCAGAAGTTGTTTGATTTTGTCAGCGCCTCTCGTTAGCACTGATATAAACCATATTTTGTAAACGTCAATGACAAGCGCCAGCTGCCAGAATTGGCTGTTCCACAAATGGTTTGGGGTGTAATGATTACTCATTACTCTCAGTAGTAATGCTTAGAGCCATTTAAGCAGCCATACTTTTTCACATAATTCAGCAGGAGCAATGGGAATTAGAAAAAGGTTCAGACATGTTGAACCTCAGAAGCAAGCTTCATCCTCTTGAACTATGTGTATGTACAAATTCACTTGTGTTTTGCCCCCCGATTCAGTCTGATGCGCGACAACCACGCTGATAAAAAATCGCTTGCCCACTTCGTCATCTGATACAGGTTGTCAAGTTTTCATGGTATTGACAGAGGGTGCAGCGAAGTTTTGTGTAAAACGTTTTCTATTTTGCCATGTCGCCTAACTTCCTTTCTTTTTGAAATGGCCATAATTATTGTACTGTGTAAAATACAACTGTTACTTCGTCATGTGACGTGGTCACGTAGTGTTATTCAAGAACAGGGTTATTCGGAATGGGAATCGATTAGTAGCAAAGCGTGGTACTTGGTAAAGAACAGTCTCAGTAATCTGCATTCACCCTCTGCTAAAAGGCACTTATACTGGAGATTCGAGTCATTAGGTCCGGATTTACCTTCGTGCATAGACGTCACAGCCCCTTACCAGAAGTTTGGTCTCACTACCTCTGATACTAGAAAGTTTTCATTCTCTTGATCCCCGCAAAGCGTACTTGGTGAAGAACAGTCTCAGTAATCTGCATTCACTCTCTGCTAAAAGGCATTTATACTGGAGTTTCGAGTCATTAGGTCCGGATTTACCTTCGTGCATAGACGTCACAGCCCCTTACCAGAAATTTGGTCTCACTACCTCTGATACTAGAAAGTTTTCATTCTCTTGATCCCCGCAAAGCGTTCATGGAGGTCATGTAACATGGTCCTTCAAACAGCAGTGCGCCAAACCGTTAGACTGGAACAAAAGCACTTTCAGGAATTGATAATAAACAGGAAATGTCATTCCTACATCTAATTAACATCATTTCGTTACACGTGATTGCCAAATTCCATAGTAGTGCCGGGTAGCCTAACTTCTTTCTAGTGTATGTATCCAACGATGACTGATCCGCGGAACTTTTTGGCAAATCTTAGACGGTGGCAGCGCTTAGTATCGTTACTGACGCCTCAGCATCAATCTCTAAATGAGCGAATTGAGATTCGATTTCCTGTTTTACAGAATAGGGCGGAAGTCAGTAGTATTTTTCAGTCATGACTATTCAAGCAATAGTAAACACGGAGTCGCTTTCGATAGAATTTTAGACAGACCTCACGGGTTACCATGGCGATTGAGACCTTGATGATAAGCGGACTTTTATGAGAAACACGCGAGCCGAATTTCGTATTTTTTCACAGTGGTGATCACTTGTCTGCTTACGACGGCACTCGTTGACCGAAGAGTGTACGCCTCCGCATCAACAATCCGCAAATGATTTGTTCGGATGTCTCAGAGACCTGTCGGTTGATGTGAAAACAACATGAACAGCGTCAGATGTAAAAATGTGGTTGCCTGCCTACCAGTGTTTTCCCGCTGTCGAATTGCACAGGCTTTTATTCAAGGTAAAGTAGATTCATCTTCTGACAACCGTCTTTCACGTGCTTGTACACCGTGGATTCCCCAAGTGGAAAACCGTCGAGTCATCTCATCTTCGAATTTGACAAGAGAGATTGCGTTATGATGCCAGTCAGGCATAGCTTGTTAGATGCCAGCAATAAAATCATTCACCCTTTCATCTAGAGCATGATGTAACTTCGTGATGCAGTATCTCGCATTGTAAGTGTGCTTGCCTGTTCCTCACAAATCACCCAATCGGTTACTTGCGTAAGTGGTATTCTCTTTACTGTCAATGCGTAGTGCATCAAAATGTCGTTGATCCTGATCGCTGAGAGACTGTCATAATGGTTTACTTTTGTTGACTTCTCACAGAACAACACTTAGAATAACACCTATAATAATGTCAAATAATCCAGAAATCTCTGCTTCCAACAGTCGCAAGGTGACACTGACGGATTTCCACATATAGTGTACGAGAGATATGCAGGTAAATTGAACAAATAAAATTTTTCATGTCGCCTTATTGATCGATAACACGATACCGTAGCAGTAGACGCACAAGACCACTAGCATGAATAGAGACACAGAACACGAGCTAACGCTTTAAGTCCCACTGATTTAATAAAATGCACAGTTGGCCAGGCAGTTCAGAATAACATCCAATAAATTGCAGGGGAGTTAGACTGTCAGACGATTTATGACTGACCGCAGACTGTCTTGGTCTTTTAACAACCATACGCTAGTCGGTGGTCGATCTGTAGATTGGTCCGACTACTAATCCTCAGCCTCAATGGTTAATCAGAACAATTCCAAGTCTGCAGCAAAGAAAAAGCATTTCGCGATTGCCAATAAATAACCTTCGACGTAGCTCGATTGCATCCCACATATTCCACTGTCCGGTGGATCAGGTGGTTTGGCCGGATCAAATGAGCAGCGACCACAGACGACCAGGGCCTTGTCGATCCCCACGTTAGCCACATAGGTTAGTGCTTCCGAATGTGTTCGGACAACCGTCGTGTTGTGTGCCTAATCTGGCTTGTTCCACAACAGCACCCGAAACAGTAGGCCAAAAAGTGGCGAAATTAACCGGCAGTACATCTTTCAACTAGGAGCACAACACGTAGTTGAGCCGTGAAGTATGTATTATTAATTACCGTATTAAGTTTCTTGGGTGCGCTTTCAGCAACGTTATCACCGTTGAAGGGCAACGAAATGTAAACGGACTTGTTGTCTGCAATTCGTTTGTCTTAGGGTTTATCGGTATATTCTTACGAATAAACTGTTCTGGGTAACGCTTTTCAACGAGTGTCTTAAGTATAGAAGGGAGTTTTATAGGAAAGTGACCTGTGATGTATTGCGTTCATTGATTTCCATTCAGCCACTGGAAGAAATAATGAATTTACGTTCTTGAATAAGATACTGAGAAGACGTAAATCATGTGATGTTCTCCGGAGTAACACTTCGTAT
>JTDE01004957.1:22060-51774 GCA_014338405.1 Paragonimus skrjabini miyazakii
AACGTTACCCCCTGGATGAATAGTGTGCAAAAAGTTTGTCATACATCGTTCGCAAACCAAGCAAGAAAATACCCGTTCCCTACGGTTACGTTTCCCTAGTGATTGAACTCGTTGGGCTAATAAGAGGTAATGAACTAACTCGAGCCCTACGCTATCCTCAGTGCAGTAGAACTAGAGGACAGTGAACTGTGGATACTGTTACTAGTTCATTCCGAATCATAAGTAATTTTATTGATGACGACACAAAAAGCAGCCGATCAGATGTTATGAAACAGTGTTGAAACAATCACATTATGTTTTTAAACTGTGTGAATTGCGAAGTACTCTCCTGGTTGGCAGTTGGTAAATCAATAACATCAAGACGATCAGGATACTCATGGTTGATTGTAGTAGTCCTGTCATGATTGGTAGACCTGAAACTATGGCTTATTGTGGTCTGCTAACGACCGTCCTGGAAGTCAGGATTACCACAGTTTCATCTTTTATCAGCTGCCTACTCCCTACTATCACGGCTCGGTGGCAATTTTCCATCCAGTCAGACTATCGTGTTGACCTGCTAACATCGTACTCACGGTCAGTCTGTCACTGGTCCGTAATCAATTGACCTATGATTGAATCTGCTGACTAGTGATTGCAATTGCTGCAAGGTTTGTCTCACATGATCACAGGATAGCATGCCTGTGAGGCTGAATGTCCACGCAGACTGTTAGCGATCGTAACACATCATTGATAGGTTTGGATGGATGTTCGATTTGCACATGAGTTTCATTAGGTTCTGTAGTGTACTTCTCGTGCTATTTCTGAATGAACTTTGCACTGGTGGTTTGAGTCAACTGTCTGGAATAGTTTTTATGGTGTTTAATGACATAAAACAAATGACACCCATGCAACTCTCTTTTCACCAGTAAATGTATCTATGCACCGTCTTGTCAAACTGCTGATATGCACGCATAATCCTCAAAGTATTTCGATGGGATACTGTTAATCCGTTGCGATGGTGCACTTAATGTGACGTACGTGTCTTGTTTTTTTTGTTTCAAGTAGGCCTGTTTAATGTCATCCGTCACTGGAACACGGAAGATCGGTTTTTCGATGTCTACTCAAAAGAGCAATTATTCGGATCAAAAGATCTATGTCAACCAGGAAGGCATGTGAGCAACTACGAACATGGATGTTAAGCGACCTAGAGTGTTACGATAGGACATTCATTAAAGTTATTTACACTGTAGACTTAAGTATACATGATAATAACTTTAACGCAAAACGTGATATACCTATCTGTGTGCTTGTCAACAACCAACAATCAAAGATGTCTAATGTTGCAAAATATTCTCAGCCCAGTTTCAGAAATACCAAATTTCCCCTTCGGCTGCCTCAATACTTCTACAATTGCCCGTGTTTTTTCAACTTCAGTGTCTACCGATGTACGTTGGCTTGCAAAAACTTCACGTTGGGTCCTTTGAAAACGGTACCTGATGGACAGTTCAGTACTCAGAACGCTTTTATGGGGTTGACAAATAGTGTAATGAGTGAAGAGTGTGATAAACGAAATGGTGTTGAACCACTCGGCTAATTAGGGGTTATGAACCACTGAACGATGTGAAATGGTCGTGTGGAAGTCCCTATGTAATTATTGGCATTCTGCATGAAAATGATGACGTACGACTTCAGGTTAATAACGTTACGTAGTAGGGGGAATATTCTGGAATTGTAGCTTTCAGTCGTCTTCATTGTGAGCATCTGCAATAACCTCAATTATCGATTCATCCGCATAAATGCCCCGTGACTGCAGTTGTGGTGGTGATCGATCAAATCTGCATTGGCAGACAGATCAGCAATAGAACACGCCGAACTGGTTTTGAGCCGTTCATTTTCCGTGTCTATCAACCGGCTCACACCAGCCGTCACAGTTTGTCATGTGGCCTCTGAAAGCGTGCAACTCAGAGATGACTCATCAACCTAGAGCCTGATAAGCAGAGCCCATGGCAAACAGATCGATTCCTACATTGGAAGACTGTACCACGAACGTGCCTTTAGTTTCCAATTCAAACAACATTCGTTATCATGCTTAGGCTTGGTAACCTAAGATTTTGAAGCTAGATGTGCACTTCTAAGACAACCTGTATGAAACGTTGAAGACAAGTTTTCTCGCTAAATAGTTGATCACAAGTGCCAAGTTCGCTTACATAAGACTATGCTTGCTGTTTTATGTACAATGGATTTCAAACTCATTCTTGAAGTGGATGCTCGTTACGTAAATAGACTATTGTCATCTTGTAATTTACCATCGACGGTAGCAGGAACATTCCACCTGTCTGTCCACTTTCTGTCTTCTTGTTAACTGCAATAAAGTGGACGCTCAGTTCTGTGTTCCAGTTTCCGCTGTCTACTTTTGTGTGTTGTCAATCGGACTGTCTGATCCGAACATCTGATCCAGGCAAGTCAAAATTAAGGTGGCTATTTGTCTGCCTTGACTCCCATCCGGGGGGAGTGCCGACAGTCGGCGCTCGCAAGCATCAGAGACCAGCCTGAAGACTCGGCGGCCGGACGCGTCTGCCAATCGCACGCACAAGTGGAAGTGGCTCGCCCGTGCTATCGGCCTTAGATCGTTCCATATCACAAAGTTGACATTTTCCCAAGTCCACCATGTGGTGCCCTGGTCTATTGTCGGGACTGGCTAACGCGTGTGGACCTTTGGGAAATGAGCAACGGGAGCTGTTCACAAGCAAGTTCAGCTAGCCTGTCTTTAAGATGGTGGGGGCTGGTATGTATGCCATGAACCACTCAATAAGGAAAGTCCGCAACGAACGTACTCGCGGTGACTGCGCGCCTAAGGCGTCGTTGAACATTCACTGACAGGCTGTCTTTAGTTGTTCTCCAAATTCTGAGCAATGCACATTGCTGACCAATGAGCAACGCTATCGACTTGAATATGCACTGCACTGGGGCGGCTAAATTATTAATAAACGACGGTTGTAGATCGATATCAAACATTTTGTTGTCCACTTCACAGATGAAGTCTGTTGCCAGTCTATGCATAAAAAACTTGACGTGGATTAAACCATTTTTCGTGAGTGTCAAAGTGCGACTCAATACGCGACACAGATTTGCGGCATGTCTTTGCCTTACTAAGGTTAACATCACTTCCTACAGATGAAGAGTATTTTAGATTGCGTTACAAAGATACGCATGTTTGCATGTCAAGGTGATCAATTTAGTTGAACCACAAACAAACAAACTTATGTTTTTATTTGCGCATACTCACAGGAAATCTTCCATTTAAGTTTATATCTTTGCCCAACACTAGTTTGACTTCTTGCAATCGCATGGCTTACAGACAAAAGCTAATTAGCCTTCGAGATGACACTGTGGTCTAATAGTGTGTCACCGATGGTCAACTATTTCGTTGCAAACACAACTGAAGCCATCCGAATTAGAATATGTTCACGAAATATTTGGACACTCTGGGGATATAAATTTTTCACCAGCTTCAAGGTTTACGATGAAGACCCATTCCTATAGTAACTCTTTACCGAACTCAAATTTATTTGGTTCTGACCACTTTAAAAAAAAAATCAAAACAAACACAACTTATCAGCAATCCCTGCAATATTCATTATCAAAGTTGCCCAGCTACAGATGTAGCGATTTTGATTGCCCAAGGTGTGCAACACATCAGGAAGTTGAATCTGACAGTCTGCAGGGTTAGATGGATCTGTCGAGTTTGTGTATACTCAATCCGCACAAACCCAGCTACGTATTCCGCTTGGCGGATGCGCTTCGAACAGCTAGCCAATAACGCATAGTGAGCACACTGTATGCGCTCTTCCTCGGTGTGTTTATCCAACGCTAGTTAACAATAGCTAGATACGGCTAAGTTCGGTGACGGCGAAATGGAAATGACAGTTGCGGACTAAAACAATATTAAGCAAACTAAATTAGGACTGGAAAACCAGTAGTTTCGTAGCCTCCCCACTTATAACATGATAGGACTAGTTTGGCCAAGCAGAGAGGTCACAACAAGTCTCTTCAATACACTTTGCCACAATAGTGACATCCCCTGTACCATAGTGATGAAATTACGGACGAATGGAGGCAGTGCAGTTTTTGTGACTTTACTAGAAGCCGTCTCCACAACACACTGTATGCGGCGTCACAATGTGTGTTTTATTTTTATGTACGCCTTCGTCCCATTGTGACCAACATGCTCAATTTTATTATGTGTAATGAGATAACTTTGACTTATTGGACCCATAGAATTTAAGTACATGCGGCTGAATATTACATGCAAGTTTGGGCTGGTTGATGAAGTAACCAACAACCCAGAGCATAAGGAGACAAGCGGGTTAAGCTAAGTTTGAAAGCTGCCTAGTTGAGGAGGGGAGTTGTAGTGATCAGGTTCTAGTTTAGTGAGGACGAGCGGTGGTAATGTACTACTCACATCACTGCAATTCAGTAGTAAGACGAAAACATATATTTTGACTTCGAACAAGCCGCAAGGAAAATGCAGGAAGAAACATCGGAGTGCGGCATCGCCCAAAATGGTTCTTGCTATGTAAAGGAGCTGAGCATTGGCGTTTATGGCAACGGAGACGGTCTGAGACTAAGTACCGCGTGCAGAAGAGTGGTTGTGTTTGTAGTTCTGTTTAAACGCTGTGTTATTTTCTCAAATAAACAGCCCTTATGCCATCCGCGTTTTCGGCTCACAACACTAGTTCACAGTGCTTCGGTGCTGCTGAACTTGATGGATTCGAAATTGGGTTTCGCGGGCTTAACTTTGTTCGTCTGTTTGAAAACAGTCCGACCAGAAAAAACCTGAATCAACAACACTGTCGCTCATATTCTACAACAATGTCAGATTTGGAAGGTTTCTACAGTCGGTTTCAATGTTGACATAGTTATCGAAGGTTGGTATGGTTGTTTTAGATAAATTCAGAAACCTAAACCTGATCTGGTCTACATTTATAAAAGCTGTCACAATAACAATAACGGCAATAATAATTTCTAGCTTTGAGTCCGATCCATGAGTATTATGTTTCGGGCCGCTGTTGGTCCCGACAATGACTCACAAGATGAAACAGTAATAAATGAATACAAACGTATACAAAAAGACAGAAGAGTGGAAAAGAAAGAAGAGAAACAAATATGAAACAGAAAGACAGCCGAAATTCAGAGAAGATGAAAAGAAGAACAAGCCGCTTCACGAATTCATATATATATTGAAGTAATGCATGTATTTTAGAGATGTAGCCTAGTCAATAATACAAACATAACATTGTATCTTAATGATCTACTGCTCGGATGATCACATTAAAGGTTTTATCTATTATTTTCAAAGTCGTTCGTGAATCATAGTGTGAACCGTTTTCACATCATTCGTGAGTTTCTTATTGGCGGCTTCTTCTCAGGTGTATTTAAGGAGAACATGTGGACATCAGTTTATCACAAGCGATTTCCGAAAACATTGTTCGTAACGTTTTACTATGTAATCTGTTCCCTAGTTCTCCCGTTCTCGATTCCAACAAGTACTTTTTTCCCGCTGTATATGGTTAATCGTTGTCATAGCCTTTCTGTAAGTGAACAATTTGTTTTGTGTTGACGTTAATTCATCCCTTTACGACTTATATCCAACATCATCATGAGTCCCCTCACGAATGACGAGTCTGTATCCATCATTTTGTTTTGTCGCATCAATCGAATTTGTCTGCTGGCTACAAAATGATTTTGAGTTCAGACGGTTCAATGAGCGTCGCCAGTCTCTAGGGTCATCTCCTACTTTCATATGGTCTATCAAATCATTATTCCTTCCAGTGAGCAACTCGATCTGTGTTAAGTTGGCTAAATTATCTTCAGTGAGCCGTTCATACTGTATGCTGACCACGTTCTCGGTCCGACTGTTGCATAACTTTGGACTGCGATGGCTACACCGTTTACTGTTCATTTGACACCGTGCATTATTCAGTTTCCTGGCTCATTTCAGTTGAAGTTTCCACGGGGAATCGCACTTGAAGTCTGTTACTTTCATATTTATTACCGTATGAAAACGATGTCTTCACTATTGTCTCTAACCTTTGCTACCTGAACGGATCGATTTACACGCGTTGTCTAACTTATTTGACGTTAGCCATTCGTTCTGTCAAAATTGATTCGTCACTCGCATTTGACAGCGTGACATGGTCCTATCGACGATGCGTTATTGATCGATTTCGAGGTTGTACGAATTCAACGCATACTAGTTTCTTAAGGATACAGCAACCCCAGTTTATTACTCCTGGACATTAATACTGGAAAACATAGCAATCCTTTCGGCGGCGACAGCTCGTGCCATTAACATGTAGAGAGCAACCTGTTTGGATGAATCTTTTGCAATCAAACCACCACTAGTTGTTACTGTTGCGAGAAATTGTACATGTTGATTTTTGGCCACATTTTAGAGGATTGAACATCACCCACAATTGATCGCAGCTGTCGCATTCCAGTCGACCCCTTTCGAAAAGAAACACTAAACCCGAGTTTCGCTCAGTTTAACTTTTCGTCCTGTAACATTTCTGTTTATGTTTTGAAAAACAACTAATAAACGAGAGAAAGGATTGAGAACATTCGTAATGGTGATGAATTACACAATAAATTCCTCGGTCTAGTTTTGTCTTTTACTGTTCTCGCTGTTCCAGATCTGAGAAGGACACGTCAATAGTGGCTTCATTGAGTCAGGTCTTATAAATAATATACAGTGGTATTGAAATACTTTATAGTTTGTAGGTACAAGTTTCGTTTCCATAACGCTGAAAAACACGGTTCCATTGTTTGTTCCAGCAAGGCCACTGGTAACTGGACATTTCTGAACACCATACAAACTGTTCACAAAATGGTTGCAATCTTTTTCACCAGCTGGTCAATGAATCGGCCGGTATGTATCTAGCAAGACAACCCCAATAAGACGAACATCTTAATTAAACGAAGTCGAACAATGACTGTCTGACACATCATGCGTACCGTGGGGCGTTTCTTGTAAATCAAGTTAAAATGAAACTGAAAAAACTATAGACATGGCTGTATTGTTACACAAGGTTCACTTAGGGACTGACTTCAGTTGCACTTTCCAGTGCGTTAGGCATTACTCAGTATTACTTCAGAGGCAGGCTTTGTTTTATCTAGTGGAAGTCAAGCCTCTAGGTTGGACATCACGAGATATGTGCTGCCACGAGACACATAAGGTCACACTCGGGTTGTGTACTCTAGGACTGTTAATCTTTAAACGAGAGCCGTTGTGAAACCCATCGACCTCACAAAAATTAGTTTGTGAATGTGCTTTGCTAGATGTGTCTGCAGATATCGGTCGATGACTCTAGATGGAAGTTTACCAAACGGCAGCACTGAATGCTTTTAACTATTAGAAGGAAACGTTCGGAGAGTATTTTTAATGAAATTTGTCAAAGAAACTCGTGAGGACCACAAAATGACAATCGCTCAACCAAATGGTAGCGTCATGGTGCACTTGACTGTTTTGTGAGGTTAGAAGAACAAAGGTACATCGGAAAATTTTCGGACTACAGCTTATAAAGTTTACTACCGTTGCTACCACGTTTTCTCTAAACCATACTGATCACAGTTCCTGCTACTTAAAAGTACTTAGCCCAAATAATAAACTTCAGACTAAGCTGACCTGGTATTTTGTAGATAGTCCTGATTACTATGTATGTAGGTTGGTAGCTTATGATGTCTACTGACATATCACTTCATTAACCAGTGTAGGTGGTGATTGGAGAAAGGTCGACACAATGATTATTTTTAATTCATCGTCTCCACCTGTTTCCAAACCGTATGACCCTATGTTAACTCAGCTGTAACCAGCTCACTGGCAGTAAGTAATGTGGAATATTAATTCTCCAACAGAATGCAGTGGTAAACACGGTTGCCTCATGAACAGAATGTCCGTGGTTCAGGTCCCGGCAGTGGCGATGATATGCACTACTGACGAGCCCTAATGAGAGCGAAACTCGAGCCTAGTGCTTTTTTTCAAAAGGGGCCGACTGGAAAGTCTATGGGAATGCGACAGCTGCGATCAATTGTGGGTGATGTTCAATCTGTATGAGAATGTAAACACTCATAAGAAAACAGCGATAATTGCTTAAACTATGTGAGGGACGAAAATTCGGAACAAATTGTGTTTCTGGCGCATCAGAAGAAATGTGTCCGTTTTTCAGGTATTATCGTCAAATGAGGTTACCACTGTTTCCATTGGGAGTTAATTCTTGGATATTTACTTGTATCTGCGTCGATTGGCCCAAAAACTGTTGGCAAAGGTGTGTTGTGAATATGATGAATGATCTTTTAGGTTAAACACTATAGTCAAACAATTCATGTGTTGCACATACCACTATGCTAGTCACATGTATACGAAACTGTAATTTAATTCGAAAATACCTGGCGGTATAGTAACTGGGATGTTACCCACATTAGTGAACCACCTTCAAGGGAGTTTGACCCCATTCAGTGATACAGATACAGCGACTTACCTGCTTATCCGCTTTATACTCTCAACCAATACATTGACCAAAATGAACTCACTCAAAAAGAGTGATCTTTAGCATAAGTACTGGGAAAATATAGGACGGACCCAACGGTCGTATACTAATTGAGTGTTGCACATAATTTTAGCACACTATTTTGTGGTTCATGTTTGCTTCGTAACAATTGATCTTTGCGTATGCATGTGACTTGTAAGAATTAAATTGAAGACGGTGTCTCGCACTTCGCGTGCAAATACTGCATTTGTGGGTCCAGCTTTATCTGTATGGTGAGTTCTTACCTTCGACCTAATTTCAATCAGACTTTAACTTTCAACGCCGTTTACAATCTACGGTAAAATTTCTACCACGAACACCATGGTGAGTCATCTAATTTAACAAATGATTCGAATTCATTCACTCACTCTTCCACAACCAAACTATCATCTTATCAGTCGAAAAAGGTCATTCAGCCGATCTTAAGTTCCAGATACCGACTACCATTAACACAAGAATATGAGATGATGTTATATATTCTATACAGTGCATCTTTTATGCACAGTAAAAGCTATAGTTTATTAGATATATATGTGGATTTCAAAACCAAACCTTCGAGTATAGGCTGTCTCTGCTCGGGTTCCATTTAAGTGCACTGGGCACGGTTCCACTCGTCAGCTATCCTAGTGAGAGATCTATGATGCGGTCCTTAAGTCGTAAACCCTAATCCACCGAAAGACCTGCAACCATCACAGAAACAAAACAGACAGTATTTTTCAGGCACACCCCAATTGAATCATCGCCACACTCTTTGGACATGAAGGTTTGTGTGGCAAACATCACTGTCGGCTCGTTATCTCCGGTGGTACCGACAATACCGTGCACGATGAACTTGTGTCGCGGGAACAGCTTTTGTTGCCTAACTCCGATAGAATCCTTCAGTCCGTTCAGGACCTCAACGAAAGGAGGAGTGATTTCGCCGGTAATGCTTATTTTGACATCTTGGAGAAAATCTTTCAAATGTCTGTGTAGTATTTCCTGGATCATATTCCGATGTTTGGAGAATGTGAAGAAGGGTTGTGGGCAAATTTGATAAGTGTTCTGTTTCCGTGGTCGGATTCTTCCAGTCCTGAGAACCCCTAACATGGCGATGTTTCTGACCGGAAAGTACTTCGACTGGGGAGATTTAACTGATTAGTACGAACTACGCTGCATGAAACTCAGTGTAATTTCGTGCCTTGCGAGTTTGAATGTCAGGTCGATAGTTTAGAATCAATCGCTCATTAGCTGAATCTAGCTCATATGCCACCTACAAACAATTTTCAGTCAGATTTTCGGAAAAATGGGCTCTGTCAGATGAATTAATTATCTGCCAGTTTTGTATTATAAATGTAATGCGATTATTTTGGAAGTGATACTTATCGCGAGTACATTTTATCCAAACAGTTGTATTCCCCTCGGAATTTCAAGTTTTACAATAATACTGGTCGAGACTGAAAAACCGGGAGGCAACTTATTATAAACAAGCGTTATTTTTGGGTTTAATCATCAGACAGCGAGGCAAACCTCAGAGAAACGAAATGACGCGCTGGGTGAATGAGAGTGAAAAATTATTTGGTAAAACCAAATAAAGAACGAGGAGGAAGTTAAAAGTTCATTCAGCTTCGGATTTAAAACAACTGTTTGACTGATCATACTGTTACGGGACGACTAAAGTATACAAAGGACAGCGATCACAGTCAGTCTCGACGCCATCCAAGACCAGAGAAAAGACGTAACGAACAACCACAACCAGTGTATTGAAGATACAGAGACGAGGCGGCGATCCGCACAACGCCAATAGCAACACGAAAATCAAAGTCCCAACAACAAAGGGTTTTTCAAATTGTTCAAACAAGTAAGTCCAGGGGGAGTGAAATGTCACAGTTTTAGGGACGTTCATATCGTGTGGGACACGTTGAATAATACGTAGGCGGACGACCTGAAATAGATAACAAGGGAGAGAACGTCAGCGGAAAGTTTAAATCGCATGCGTAACAGTTTCTGTATTGTTACAATACATCATTTCAAACTGTGTCCACTGAAATGATGATATCTAACAGAACTTATCTTTGTAGGGTATTGTGCACATTTTCATATTCCGCTTTATTTTTATATACAGTTTGCACCACTTTTCCCTGTACAGAATGAACATCACTTGTTTGAATTGATTCCGCTTAGCAATACACTTTTGGTTCGCGCGTCTCGTCTACTTGACGTTCCTGTTTCGTATAGATTGGGATTGCCTGTAGCGAGCTATTCGGTTACTGTGTTTTGAACTGAATATTGGCACTTATACCTTTGTATTGGGTTAGTCCCTACATCTTACAATACTTTAAATTATAAGAAAAAATTGCAGAGCAGTTGATATCTCTGCGTCCTATGTATGTGTGGGCTAAGTTCGTCATCAGGGATGCGTAAAATACTAACATTCAGTATAAAACCTCAATGAATAAGGCGGCACTGTAATGACAACTCCCACTGGACGACGATTTGAAAGATTTGAGATTGTCGAAACTTGTAACCAAATTTAGGTTGCAGACTTACGAATAAATAAGCCACTATAGGTGAGTGGAATTTTACTGTCACATTGAAAGCGGGGGGGAAAATGTACGTAAGAAAAAACTTTGGCTGCTTTTTTTGACGCAGTTTTATTCCCGTTGTAGTGGATCTAAACGTTATATACAATCCGGGTGTAGATACGAAATCGAAATGTCATAAAAATGAAAACAACTGACTCACAGTAATTCGTGAAGGTGCGTTGCTTAGAGTTCCATCACACGGAATAAAGTATCCAATTGATACTATCTGTCGTGTAGTTCCCAAATTACTTTGGAGGTCACAACGAAGATGATTCCGACGACAGATGAGTTCGGAGATATGCTGAAATAAAGGTCGATTCCGTTAGTCGTTAACTCTCCCAAAATCTGTACACAGGCGACACAGAACACAGAGAGAGAATACAGGGCTCGCGACCTTGGAAGTGTAAATTTTTGCATTGTTAATTGATTCGACTCACATGATTTAAACGAGTATACACGTGAATTTGAGAGGGGTGAAAAATGTGAAAAACAATTAGTTCTGCAGTACAAAATACTGTACAGAACGCTACACCGTATTGATTTGAATAAGGCCAAAATTGTAATGTAAGATGTAAGCACGAACAACAGTTCGTTTGTTCTCGTCAGTTGCATACACGAAATGATAAACGAGTAGATGAATGAAAAGGTGTGTACAGGCAGAATAGTAATTTGTTGAGTAAGCAATCGTAGCTAGGTTTTAAGAACGTGTATGTGTCTGTCTCATTTGTTCTTACAGTGAGAGAAAGTTCAAATATTCAGGTCATACAAGCATGCAAAACCGTACCATGGTCGCTGATTGGACAACCTCATCTATTTTGTTTGTAGAAACTAATTCCTAAGTCCGTTTGGTTACTTTAATCCGAACTGAGTTGGACAGAATTGGATTGCTCAATACATTCTAATGTACATGATGATGAGTATTAACAACATAAATTGTAAGCGATAGCCGTTGTTTGAAGTCACCGTCAGGGGTGCTAGCGCACACGCACTGTGTTCACTTTGCGTCGTGGCTATAATAACAGAAACAAACACGGCAACTTCTACACTTTGGTAGGCTTACTCTACCAGTGCATACACCTGCAGTCTACCCTCTCGCTTGCCAGACTAACTGCCTATTTTATTCAGTAGTGTTACAAGCTGTTGATTGGGTTTTAGACCGTACCGATTGTCTCATGAATGTGAACCAAGCCACAAAATCCGGAGTCCAAATCAGGCCACGGGAGTTGCAACTGAAAGACTCACTCAGATTGGTTACTCTAAAACAACCTGATAACCGAGTCGGGTTAACGAACAACTTCAACACACCGCTGTAACAACGGTAAACTAGCTGGCACGGGGGTGTTCAAGCATTTTAGGTCGATCCGCTCAGCTTCGTTTCAGTGTTTTGGTTGCCTTGGCTCACAGTGCAGCAAGCTTGGCTGTTGACAAAAGTCTCAGCATCGTGCCGGGGTTCGAAATGCAACGCAGGACTGGGATCGGAATGTATTAACAGGAGCGAATGGACGAAATCAAAATATATTACCTTAACGAAATATGTGAGCATAACTTCTTCATGGAACAATGGGTATTACAAAGCTGCATTCATGACCCAGGTTTACAACAATAATTTTTCCATAAAAATTGACACACGCCATATTGCGTTTTGAGGTTTACCATACCAATTGAGGACTATGGTGTAACTTTCTGTAATCGTGTTGCAGGAACGTTAAGTGGTGTACAACACCTCTCAGTTTTGTGGCCTCATTACCAAACAAAGTATACTTTATATTTGCATATCTTTTTCCACTATTTTGACCATAAATTGGTGCCATGATGAATACGACTTGCTTCATTATCAAGGTCGGCGTGGTTTCTTTGACACTCTGAAATGTATATTCTACTGTCAAATCCGTCATAATAGTTATACACTACTACTTTTGATGACTGCCTCATGCGGTACACTAGAGTCCGTTAAGTGTCACGTCCACTGAGGAACGGAAAAAGTGCTACACTATGTTGCTGAAGGACTTGGACGAATTGTTCATTTCCTAATCTTATACAGATCGCAATATAGTTTAGGTAACAGTGTTGGCTTCCTCTCCAAACTTTAGCCTGGACAAGTTTCTCATGTTATAACGTTTTTTGTTTATTGTCATGTCCTTCAACCTCACCATTATTGTGAACCAAGAATCGGAATTACACAAGGATTGTTCACGCAGTGAATTGAACCAGGTGACATGCACTTTAATGATAACAAGCAAAAACACTCATTTGCCTATACTGATAAGCTAGGAATAAAACAGGCGTGGATAACATTGTTGTGTGCGGAACACACCCTTTTATTGATAGGTTTCTTATAGTTATACCGATAATTAATTCGATAATAATATTGAACAACTTGTCAATTAGTTAGCGCCATCACTGTACTGATTTGATATGCAACTGCTTGGTTGTATTCCATTCGTTTGATAGTTCGGCTACGTTACTGCCGTTCAGTGATCATCCTTCCTGTTACGCTCGGTAACATTTAGGTCCAATCAACAAATCTTCTCACATATGTAAACGTCGGAAATAAATTACTGAAAGGAAACATTTTTCAATCTATTGTTCGTTAGCTGACTTAATTAACCTATGTTGCAAGTATTTATTCGGTTATGTTTTGAGTAGTTTCACCTTATTGCTCATGAGTCGATCGTTTATTTTCATTACATTCTACACTCGTAGTAAGTATCCTTCGAGATGTGACTTGAATACTTAGTGTCAGATTTTTCTCGGATCGCTCACTTTGGATTGGATAAGAATGAGTTAATCAGGCTAGCGGTAACGAGTCTGGAATGAACACAATAAGTACCAGGAAAAAATCAAATAAATTGGTACAACTTACATCGCTTATTATTGGTACGGAATAAGGGAGTTTGGATGATATGAACTCATTAACACACACGAAAGCTTGACCTAGTCGTAACAAGGATATGTACCATTGACGAGCTGTAATAAAAACGAAATTCGAATCCAGCTGATCGAAAGTCTACGGAAGTGCGAAATTTACGATCATATATGGATGATCTACAATCTATTTCAACCAAAACACTCGGCTACTTATCGGTAGTCAAAATGCCGCCAGGTAAGTTTAATGATTCCCATGATCTCAACTCGGAAAGAAGTCCCGGTCGTGGGGTCATCGGTTGGAGCAAACAAAATAGCCACAGTGTTTCTTCTCGAGACAATCAAGTAATGTGACCATTACTCACAAGCGAATGTGACTGACTGTTTTCACATGATGATTCGATGGTGAATATTATGAGATCGATGGCTCATTGGTGAACACGGTTGTCCTATGAAGGCGTGGTCTAGGTTCATGTCTCGACCGTGACAAGGACGTGCACTAATAACGAGGTCACTAGGAAGCAAAACAGGAGCGTGATGGTTGTTTTCGAAAAGGACTTGCTGAATAGTTCATGAAAATGCGAAAGCTTCGAACACTTACTATTGTCGATAAGTTGTTCCTTGCATACCATAGTAATGTTATCGACCGGAACAATAATCTGTCCGTTGACCAGGAAAGTGTCACACAAATACAGTACACTATTTCATTTCTTATCTGTTGTGCCAATGACCTGGATTGGTCACCAGGCAATGTTTTCATCTTGTAGCTTGATCGCCAGTGACGTCCATTGAATCATCTCGGTTAGCGTTGAGTAGAATATGATGTCGAAAATTGAGAACCAGTTACTTATACTTCCAGTTCGTTTTGTTGCAATAATTTCCTTAAGCTACAACAAAGCTGTTCACCACGACATTCGCTGTCTTCAAGCTTTGTTCAAGTTTTTCTGTTGTTAAGAATAATTACCCCCAACACATCACTGGTGTCTCGTTCGAACTTTATTTGTTGTTGATGTTTGTACAAGATTATAGTGCCTGCAGTTTAATGAATTTCCTATTGGATTGATACACTGTTGATACCTACATCGGTATTGTCTCGCTAGTCGTTACTGATGGCAACCGTTTGATTGTGTCACATACCAAGTCCAAACGCAATAAGATGTTGTCCCATTGGGTAACATTGTAATTGCAGAAGTTATTTTTACTTTTGTGAATGAATGCTACATTAAACCGTTCTGTGTTTATGTCTAGTTTGCCTTCAGCTTCATCGCTTGTTAGTCACTACTGTGGATAACCGGATCTGTCTACATACACTCGTGAAGATTTTAGGTAAACTACAATTGTGTAACAGTGCGGACATTGCCGGGTAAATGGAAGGAGTTTGTAACTGGAAGCTTCCAGAACACAAATCTTTATTATTGGTTGTTATTTTCGAAACCCTAACACAGATCGTACATTCAACGGACTTTCATTCGCCGAAAAACATGCGAAACGCCGGAATTTCAGCGTGATCATAATTTAACGATTATCTAGTTTGAACAGAGAAGTCAGAAACAGTTTTTTGCACAATGTATCTCTCGAGCATATTTCGCTGCATCTCATCAGGTACATACTGCAGTCTGTGTGTTTATATAGCAAAGTTCAATGGGCATTGTGAAGCTAAACAACAAAATCAACAACCACACCAACACACGCACACTCACGCACATCCATACACATCAATTACCAGGGCAATTTGGTACTGACGAACAAGTCTTTCTGTACACAGAGAGGTGGCTTCCATTTGCTAAATGCTACCGCCTCCGCGAACCGGAGAAGCCTTCGATTTTTTGTTGCGTAACGTATCCGAAACGCCTTCTCCAGGTTCAGTTGGGGTCGACAAGTCAACAGGTGTCGGGCGATCGATGATGCTGGTTCCCTGTGACTTGTTACATTCTGACTTGATCCCGGTATTGTTGTATCCATGAGTGTTTTGCGAACCCAAACTGGAATGTGTTCGTTGACCCGATGATGTAACTGCCCCTCCGTTCTGCCTATGTAAGTGGCCCGGCATGATTATCTAGTTACAGGCAGAAAGTGCTGAAGCGTTGTTCACCGTCTGGACCGCGACGCCTCATCATCCACCAACGCCTAAATTATAGGTGTGCAAATTAGAATGGATGCAATCATAACGGTTACTAGTTTTTGAACTCTCTATCGCGATGAGGACGATTAGTCTTGATTAGCCGACGGAAAATATGAGGATTCAAGTTTTGCAGTTCTGAATTTTATGTCGGAGAGCCGTTCACAGCTGGACATGTGTACTAAATGAGAAATATATACTAAACAAAACGGAAAACGTTAAGAAGCAAAAGGGTGAATGCTTTAAAAGTGACATGCACGTTTACGGACTCATTGCTACAAGTTACAACCGCTTCTGCTAGCCTGCACATGATGGTGTGTAACTTGGTGAGGAACATCGTGAAATCCCCTGGTGAACGACTGATATATTTAGATTTATCAATCGACGAAATCTTATGTTCGGTTACTATCCATTCCAACTTACCAAAAATAGCGCCGTTATATACAATACATTGTTTCACTTTGTCTTCGTCAAAATATCCAAAGCCGACCTATTTGCTAATATATAAGACGTTGGGTCACATATCAAATAGTTACAGCAGCAGCAGCAGCAGTAACCGGGGCTTGGACCTACAACTAATCGTCTGGTAGGTAGTGTGTTTATTAACAGGCTACCGCGAAATTACTTAGTATGCTTGCGGAATTACCGCCCTTCTGACAAACAGTAAGGACACGTAGGTATTTTCAGTACTAAATGACCCCGAAGGAAACACACAGTTGACAAACCGGTTTGCGTGCATAAGTTTGATGTGATTACCGTCAACATGTACGTTAAGGCGCAACAGGTTGGTAAATCAAATGACTGAACTATCAAAAGTCTTGGTGTACCGAGATCGACAACACATAGAAGGTGAAAGAAACTGCCACCACCAATAATCGCTGGTAATGGCTTGACACTGGGCTTTCATTGACAGTTACTACTGAACAGAAGGATTTCTGGAGTTGTACAAACAGATTTGCCTCATCTGTCACAGATTTACAAGCACCTTCTAACACTTTAAGAAGAACACGTAATGAACCGGTTTCTCCCAGATCAGTATGATTAAAAAACCGCGTTGCTTTTTTCATTGGTGGTCAGGTTACTCTAAGTACTGTGTCTGTTGTACGTCGTTTCGTTTGATCCACTGATTAACTTGATTTGCACCACTTTCGAACAGTGAAGTTATTCAGTCTGTCGTTCTGTGATGGATGACCAAGTCGGAAGCGCGTTTATTCCAACACTCAACGAAATATCTCGACACAGTATTGAAATATAGCCATAGCTCACGGCGGATACATTACCGACAACAGGAGCAACCGAACAAGTAATCAGTCAACGAAATCGGACCAAGGTGCTAGAAATGGCGAGCAAACATTCTTGACAGAAAGCATCAACCACACTCACAGAATAAGGCAGAAGTGTACATGACGTTTATGTGAAAACCGTCGCTGCGTTGTGGACTGAAATTTCGGTTCACAAACGCTAGCATGTGAGTGACGTGGGGACGTGTGAGTTGGACAATGATCTTGCTTTATCGAACGACTTTTCGCTATAAATTGCTCCCATTCGTTTGATCACAGGTCACCTTCTGTTAAAGGTTCGTTTTCAATACTGACTGATTTTTCAACGAGAAATGAAGGATTTTCGGTTTAACAATAGAACGAAGGTCTTTGAAAGTTCTTCAAGAGTGAGGCTGCATAGAACGTTTTATGCAAGTGGTAACGTTTTTGTGTTCATTGACTTTCCTATAACGGTGTTCTATACTCAACTGGTGAAATTCAGTGTACTGGTTCGAATGCATTTGCCACCCCAACGTGTTTACCCGTCAGAACAACCAAATATTGATCTTCATTTTTTTGCCGCTGTGTACCGTCGATCTAACCAGGTGGGACTTACTTTGGACATTAATTGTATTCCACATGATGGACTGAACAACACAAGCGGAGGTTGCCAGGTCTGTTTGCAGGCATTTTTCCTACCCGTCCTTGTAGATTACATGTGATATTGCGAAAATACTTATTTAGTACACTGGGTAACTGGAAGTTCTAACAGCTAGCTTTTACAAGAATGACAATCTGCAATAATCCTGTGGGCTTGGTTGTTCCACTGGACATGACATACGATCAGTACTTTTTACCTCATTATGTAGTCTACTTTGAAGACTGGTGACTCATACGCTCGTAGGACTACAGTTACAGACATCGCCAGTGAAAATACAATGCCAAAATGAATTGTAGACAAATAGATTCTCTGCGTGTTAATCAGCTGAAGACTAGGTAATGATGAATCTGTCCCTCCAGTCAACTTGGATGTCTCGAAAACCTGTGCTACTCAATGCTATCTGCCATACCGAGAGTTGTTTATTGGACACAATTGTGCTTGCGGTCTGTTATAGGAGTAGGATCAACTGTAACGATAAAGCAACCTTTCACAAGGAAAATCGTGCTACGCGAGAAAATGCTTGGCAGCTCCAACCCCCGTCAACTCCACAAACCTCTCCGGCCAAGAATCAAAGAAATGATGACAGCGAATGTATCGGTTTCGTGAAAATTACTGCACAATGTTATTGTATTTGTAAACCAAAAATGACCTTGGGGAAAAGGTGAAATTTCCATGGCCTTCTAGAAATTTTCCAAGCGATCTGATTGATTAGATGACGTCCAAATCGACATACTGAGGTTTTGGGGCTCTGTATCGTGAAGTTGATTTTCGACTTGAAATCCGCGGTTCGGATTTACCCATTCCAACTCGGCCGAAGCCACCCGTTCGAAGTCTTGCGGAACAGAAATGTTAGGGGGCACATCTTCTAACGAATCAACCAGGACGCATCACGCCAAGTAGATCGGTCGACCCATCCCGGATGGTATGGTCGTGGGTGATGGTATGGTTCCACTTGGCCAATCAGATTACAGCAGCGCTGTTGAACACCTGTGCGTTATCTGGACTATTTTCTGGCGTTGCTTTGATGCCCCGTGTAACAAAATTTAATCTGACACCCATGACTGATTCATTTAATTCGCTCTGTGTCTGTCAGCCATCTATGGTAATCGTCCTACAAGTTTAGAACCTCTGTGACCCGATTTTATCTTGCTTTCCAATAAACGGTGTTGCCGCGTCTCTTCTCATTTATCGGTTTTGAGTCAAGCGACTGAGCGCGTAACCAAAGCGACGATACATTAAGGAACTTTGGCTGGACTAGGATTCGAAACCATTTTGTAGGTTAAATAGATCAGTTCGACTTGATACAACAGACGAATCTAGTCAGTCAGGTACGTTCGTGCCTAATATGTGGTCAGCGGCGCAGTGGTCAACACGGTTGCCTCGTGAAAGCATGGCCGGAATTCTGGTCCCGGCCGTGGCAAGGATACGCATTACTGACGAGCTCTAATGAGAGCACAACTCGAGTCTAGTGCTTGTTTTCGAAAGGGGCCGACTGAAAAGTCTATGGGAATGCGACGGCTGCGATCAAGTGTGAGTGATATTCAACTTCAAAGATAGCAGTGTCTGCGGTGTTTACCTTAGACTGCAGGAATACTTACAGGCAACATTTTTTGCTGACATCAAGCGAACGAGTGATGTTAGCTAATTAACAGATGTAAACCGATAACCTACATACCAACTTAAACTTACGAGTTCGACACCGGGGTTTGGGTAAGCAATGACAGCTGCACTGAAGTTTACTTTGAAGGAGCTGATCGGCCACTGCGCCTTAGGATGAAACGGCGAGACCCCACGTGTATCGAAGATGCAATGCGTGAGATAACTGACAAGAACCCCAGCAGACAGCTCAAGGCGGCTTTTTGGATCGCCAAACACTTGATGGAAACCGAACATGTGGTCGATCCTTGAGTCACTGTTTTAGCTGCTGATCACTCACAACAGGCCAGTTCTCTGTATGCACAAAGTATTGACCTTGACTTCGTCTGCACTGGTTCTGATCGATGACAAACTAGTGTGTGTATGAACTTGAATTACAAATGTGACTGGTCTGGTCAACTTGTATTTATTTGCTGTTGAAAGTAGCAGTTGAAGAAAACATACCGAACGGTACCACAATCTATCAATATAGGTCTGACTTATTTGTCTGTCTACTGTCAACTCGAGTGAAACGTCAAGAAGGAAGTCAGGGAACCTCTGTGATCAAATTTCGACTGAAATAATTGCCACTGAAATCGAGATGAACAGCCTTAGGGTTCAGCGAAGTTTTCTTTGCTAGCGTCAAGGATAGAACTGACATTATCTATAGCCAAGTGTTCACGCGACCAATATGGCACCCGAAAGGTAGGAATTACCAGCTAGAGTTTGGAGCTACTTTTGAAAAAAAAAAGTTAGATCACTGGTTTAAGTGGTACCATCCTATCGATTATAGGCGCTTACTACGCGAAATGAGATTAACTGATAATAGGTTGAGACTACATAAGTACGTAATAAAGCGATTGTCCGCCGCTCTACAACAAGAACGACTTAAGTGAAAATGGTACAGAACGCACCCCCTACCGCATTCTACATTTTGAATAAATGTCCATTGTCATCAGTTGAAAATGAAATTTTGTTATGAGAGAGTAATGTTTTCAGTAGTTTCTCATTGTGCCGTATAAGTTACAGATGTGAACAAAATAATGTCGAAAAATGATATCCGTCGGAGAGTTGCTTATGCCTACGATTTCTGTTGCTAGACGCACGACTTTTGACACAGTTATCCGACACTTGGGAAAATTACTCGTGACCACCGAACGAGTGATTCATTTTCCCTCCAAAGTAGCTTCAAATCCTGGTTGGCAATTCTGACCATGTGGGTGCTGTCTCGGTCGCATCAACACTTGGCTACAGGTGTTGCTATTTCTAACAGTCGGCCACCCAGAATACACGTGGGATACACTGGAAAGGAAGTGAGCTAACACGGGCAGGTGAGAAAGAAAGTTTTCACGGTCGCCTGTTTCGAGCCCACATGACCGTACTGCTTACGTTTGTGTGTGCGTCCGTCCGCGTATCAACACGGATCCACCGCACTGGCGCGAGCACTCAAGAGGGCGACTACTGATGTCCTGCTAACTATTAACCGTAAAATGACCGATGACAGTCGTGGGTGTCGCATACAAATAAAGCATCGGAGTTCTCCTCCTGGCTGTGGCAAGGATAAGCATTGCTGATCAGGTCTATCCAGAGCATAGTGCTTCTTCTTTAGAGGGGATGACTGAACTGTCTATGGGACTGCAACAGTTGCGACCAATCATCAGTGATGTTCAAATTAAATGGATAAATTTTCACCGAACCTTGAGGTTTTTCATCTCGTCTTCAGTAGTAACGATTTGAATAAGAATTTGATCGCGAGATTTCTATGGCTTCACAGTTCACAGCTCATCTGAGCGTATCGTATGAAGTACGTTCCCGTACGTTAGGACGTGCGACCGACATTCGACAGGGTGGAGATCCTCGCCTCGAGTTCTATGGAACAAAAGTTACGACTATCCTTTGGATAACTTTTCAGAAGTACAATCCTCCCCTCTAACTCTACCTCTGCACGGCAAAGCTTTAGTGGATAATCGTAATGACTGCAAGTAAATATCATAACTGCTGTTTTGATGGGTTTTCATTTACCTTGACGACGATTGTAGATGTTATCTGAACGACACATTCTGCAGCGGATCCAAATCTGACGTAGGTTTAATGAGATTTGCATGTGTGTGTTATCCTGAAACCTTACAGTTTGCAAACTTTAGATCTCGTCTGTCTAGTTTGGGGTAGATGGGATTATTCTGAATGATTTGAAATTCAATGGGTTGCAGGACATTTTGTGAATCAGGGTACTTCAAAGCTTAACTGAGACTATTCAGAACTGACAACATCACTCGTCTCTTCAACCTGTGACCAAGGTAGTCGTAGAAGCTTTCGGTAGGGCTTGGTTAAAGTTAATATGCACACTATTTAGAAGAGACAATATGCTAGTATACTTTGAAATGTTGTAATAGCCTACTCATGACCTCAGTGAGTAATGAGTCACCAAAAGTGCACACACGGAGAATCATCTACAAGTCAACATGAGAAAGCATAGACGGATTGCTGGAATAGGAATAAGTATCCGATCGAATGTTGAACAACCGAGTAAGTGCTAAAAACTGTCACTTGCAAATGCGGGTATATTTTGCATGTAGTGAAATGGCATACATCATACATAAGCCTCTGTGAAAACAACCTTGGTGTGAGCAGATTTTAGAACTTAACGTAATGTCATGCTTTGTAAAAGCCAACGATTCAATTCAGCGGGTCAAAAAAAAGATCCCGCCGAATCAATCACTCGTGAGAACACTGTTCACAGGAGACCGAACTCTTACGGATTGCAAATCAGCAGAAACAAGTTTGAGACTGACTGACAGAGCAGGAACGGTAAGACTTTGTCGAATACTATTGGATCGTCCCTTAATACGAGCTCAATCGTTTGCCACCAGAACCGAGAAGGAGAATACGGGCGCGGCAACGGCGTTTATTGAAAAAAACCGAGGTGCGTCCATTAGGCCTCAGAGGCTCTACATTTATAGGTCCAACAGAGGGGAGGGGGACATTTGAAAATGCAGTCGTGAGAACCAGCTTCACGTGATGTACAGGCGTTCGATCGCGTAGCTGCAATCTAATTGAGCTTACTGGACTGAGTGAGTTAAAATCATATACCAATTAACTCGAAACCGGATCGATCGCCTTTGCTGCTTCGTTAGGAGATGCGTCTCCTAACACCTCCCCTTTGAGCTTGTTGGTCGTGCGTACGTAAAATGAGGATTGAGCCCCATGTTTTGTATTGAACTGCTGTTCCATCGGAAAATTCCTGTTAATTGTCGATGGTCTGGAAAGGTATAGTAGATCGCTGGACGTTCGTAGTCTGCGTCCTATCAGAGCTTCTTCTGGAGATTTCCATTCCGGAATCTGTCGATTCGACATCTTTCGGTAATTAGGATAGGGTGCTTTGAGGATGCCGGTTGTATATCCCTCCTCTTTGGCCTTTTGAGGGACTCGTTTGAACGTATTCACAAATAGTTTAGTCTGGCCAATTGATTGCATACGGTTAGGCGGTGACCGTATGTTTTGACGTAGGTTCTGATAAATGCAGTCGGGTTTCTTATATGGCAGTGGAGCTTGTAATTTCACATTTTTGCACAGCTGGTTAAGTGGCATGTCCAACAGTTTCAGACGCCCAATCCAGTCCAAGCCCAGAAGATTCAATTTCGAATGTTCGGTGAGATAAACTGTGCCACTTGCATGGACATCACCGCATTCAATAACACAGTCTAACTCGCCAATCAGTGCCAGTTTTTCTCCAGATGCGTTCTGGGCTGAATGTTCTGTTTTCTTGTACGGCGGACAGCCAATGTTCTTCCAAGTCTGTCGCGAAATCAGCGTGATATCAGAACCAGTGTCTAGTTGTAGGCGTGCCGGACTGCCATTACTTTTCACCGATACGTACTTTCGGCATGCAGCGAAGCTGGGGTTAAATGTGACCAAAACGGAATTCAGCCTTGCATTTTGTTTCTTCGGTTTCTTCCGATGGTTCCTGGAAGACGACGGCAGGATTCTGGGTGGCAGAGTTGAACGGCAGCACGTCTCCTTGTGTCCGAATCTTCTGCACTTCTGGCATTTGTGGTGCTTGAATGAACAGAACCGCACAAAATGCCAATCACCGCACTGCCAGCATGCAGTTGGGGGCTTGGATAAAGGCTTCGTATCATGCTTCTCGGCTCTTCAGTTTTGTGGCCGCTGCGAAACGGCATAGACTGAAGGTAACCCTGATTGTTCAATCATGGCAGTGTCATGTTTCAAATTGATCAACCGTTGGCACTCCGCTGTCACAGATGCCAAAGTCATGTTAGGGTCCTGTTCAATCTTGTTCAAAATTCTGGTACGAATGTCAGCATCTTAAGTGGATTGAAGACCGCAGACAAATATCAGACACTTGAATTGATCCTCAGTCATTGTCTTCAACTTGAACTTTTCACATTGTCTGTTGACTGTAGTCGCGTAAGTGACAAAATCTTCATGTTCATTTTTGGTCAGCTTGAGGCATTGATACCGGATATCGAACAAGGATGATTGCTCTCCGAAAATATTCGTCAGTATCTTCAGTGTTTCCTCAAAAGTAAGATCACGAGGTTTCTTTAGCAGAATAAAGTCAGTAAACCTCAAATGTTCTGTCGTACCGAGTTTGCGAAAAAGCAATCGCACTTTTCCTGCATTATCCATGTCAGCCAACTCCACTCGGAAGACATCTTCGTATCGACTGAACCAGGATTCGAATGTCACTGCGGCATCGGCATCATAAACGAATTCATTAATGCTGTTCGTGATCGCGTCCACCGTTGAACCCGGTTTGACGTTTGAATTTGCTGACATCAGAGATAAGTTGCGCGTTAGTGTTTCGATTAATTTTAGTTGAGCTGCATCGAATTGTGCCTGTTGCTGTTGCAGAATCAGTTTCATTTCTTTCACTGAGATTGTCATTTTCCGTGTGAGTTACGTGTGTAGCACCCGACGTCGCCAGTTATTGGATCATCCCTTGATACGAGCTCAATCGTTTGCCACCAGAACCGAGAAGGAGAATACGGGCACGGCAACAGCGTTCATTGAAAAAAACCAAGGTGCGTCCATTAGGCCTCAGAGGCTCTACATTTATAGTTCTAACAGAGGGGAGGGGGACATTTGAAAATGCACTCGTGAGAACAGCTTCACGTGATGTACAGGCGTACGATCGCGTAGCTGCAATCTAATTGAGCTTACTGGACTGAGTGAGTTAAAATCACATACCAATTAACTCGAAACCGGATCGATCGCCTTTGCTGCTTCGTTAGGAGATGCGTCTCCTAACAAATACGTTCAGGCGATCGCTAAAAATTTGACGTGCGGAAAAACTGTCAACGATTAGCCTCAGTAACAAGAGAACCCTATCACACGTCCCGGTTAATACAGAATAGTATGATTGAAACTTGTAGCAACTTTCGCTGCCTTCAGCCCTGGTTGAATTATTACCACTAGGATCAAAGTTTTACAATTCACGTTTCAGGTATGATCGGTTGAATATTGAGGTACAGTTTGGAAATTCTCATAAACAGACTAACCATTTGATTCTCACTTCAGACATCACTCTGAGGTACACTAATCGTAATTATTTAAATGCTACTACCAAAACTAACAAATCCTATTTTCTTATAGAAATTCTAGCTCTACTGTGCACCTACCAATCCCTGAAAGTTCTCACTGAACGTGGTAATACGTTCATGACAAGCCCAGATAAAAACCTAGATCTAGTTATTATGTAACGATAAGAAAATACTTGATCCAGTGTTGGAAATTCTTTCAGTTGGAAGCAAATTTAGAAGATTTGAAATGGAGAAGGATAGAAGAGTTTAACAAAGCGACGATGAATGCTTACAAAGACACATTGTGGATGACACACATCAGCCGGATCTATCATCTCACGTCTATTCCTCTGTATTTAACTGGTGATAACGTCTTGGAGACAGTTGCTACTCACTTTTTTCTGTATTACCACACATTCATTCTGATTTCTTCCCATACATGTACGGAATTCGTCACCTGAAGCAGCAGAATGCAAGAGTTTCTTACTGACTGGCTGTTCACTCAAGGATTGGACTCAGGGGCCTTCCATTGCGATGTCACCGTAGCAGCCTTAATTTATCAGTTAAACCAGCGAGGATCCACACAGTTGGCTACTCCACATATTATTCCGAATTATTCAGTCCATCACTGTGTACTTATAGGCTAGATCTAATATTGCTGCTGATCAGAAGCTACTGTGGTGTACAAATAGATGCCAAAATTACTGGAATGGCTTGCGTAAAGTTTACGCGGAGACAGGTGGATGGACTGTTGTAGTCGTAATGAATCTGCAAGCTAAGTTACTGTTCAATTTGACCCGAGAAAAGATCTTTGGGTGATCTGATTTAAGATAGATGCATTTATTGACGGAACGTGAACCATTCAAAAGAACAGGAGAGTGTGCAACTGGGTCCCAGAAGTCACAGTGCCAACGTCAGTTGCTTATGCTAACAGCCATTTGAAACATACCATGTCCTCACATGTCCACAAACTAGTTCACGAGATGTTGATCGAAGCAGCCTATCCGAAGTTCAAGTGGGCGGGTTCAATAAATATTGACTGCAGACACGGGGGGAGATGAATCGGCAATTATCCGACACCTACGGTTTACTGTTCTACAACTCGACACCAAACACGTGACGGCAGTTCCGTGAATTTGTCAGATAACGCACGCATTATGAACAATGTTGTGGTCAGCACATTGACCAGATCGAAATCCCACGGAACGCGTATGGAGCTGGTCAGAATACAAATTCGCTAATTGCTGAAGTGTAGAAATTATACTGTCTATCATAGATAGAATATCACACTTAAGAATAAATGAACCTGACATGACCGGAACAGGACGGAAGTCTAGTTGGGCGAATATAAAGTAATTGAATCAATATCATCTAAGAAGACAATATTGTGTATTGCAGTTGTTATATTAATACTGACTGTATCTAGCTTTCTGATTGCAAAACATTGTCAGTTGGGAATGAAATACAACTGTGCTGCTTGTGGTTTATAGTCGTTTGGTCTAGAGCTAAAGTAATCCTAGGTTAACCACTGACAATACTCTTACGTTGTGGTCTGAATGAAGTTGGCGCCTATCAAAGTACAAAATAAAAATTTAGAGCACGTTACGGAGCATTTGACTGACTTGTGGAAAGATCGTTCTAAACCTATGCGAACGGTTTCCGTTGTTATCTGATAAATTGTGGTATAACGCAACAGATTATGCGTCACCGGTTGTGTTTTAAATGTCAGGAGGACCTTCATATAGCACTGTGTGTGACTGATTACTTTATCGATGTACTTTTGTGAAATCCGCAGTCCTAGGTGCTTGTCTCAATTCCATGAGAAAATGCCGACATTCTGTTTTGCCCATTTTCCATTACAATTAAAGTTGTAATAAGATGGGACTTTCCAAATGCCTTCACTAGACGAGTGTGTTGTCATCCTACAGTAGTAGGTCGTCCACGGTTGGGTTTATCGACAGAAAATAATTTTTTCGAACTATTAATGGTGCTATCCAACAAAACTACTTCATTCTTCCTAGTCGTTTATATGAAGACAAGCAAGTTTCTAGTTTGTAGGCTGCAGCGCAGTTGTTGTCATATGACGTACTTGTTTTGTGGGTCACCAGCGCATGTGGCACAAAAACTGTTTGTTTAGAAAATCAACACTGGGCTTATATACTTCAACACTACCTCGAACATAAGCAGTCATTTACACATAAAAATAAATTACAGAAACCGCATTTGCCAATGACAAATTCATGCGTGTAAAACATCATTTCTTACCACAGTGCTCTTCAATGTTCTTGTATTTTGCCTTGGTTACCGCAATACTTAAATATACCTCCACCTGACTACTCACGAGTAGTATAGTTTGATCGCATATCCCACTACAATCCCCTCAAGACTGTTCCAGCAACAAAAGAAGTCATTCAGGCTCACTTCATCCTCTCAGTGATGTGTGTACTGACCTTGGTGATGTTGACACACCTCGTGTGCGTTCTCCTCCGATTAGGGCGTCATACCACCCACATAATTAGTCTCGGTGAATTCGATCCTGATTCTTCTCATCCTTAATAAAATATAGTGGACCGAGGCGTTCCACTAGTATGTACGATTCCTTCCACCTTGTTAGGAACTTTCTAGATCCGAGTCTTGTCACGCCCGGACTTCACCGGTGTATGTATTTAACCTTTGAACCAGGTTTGAATACTGTACATCGACCAGATGCCTTTCTAGCAAACAGATACTTAAGGGCCTCTTGTGGATCAGTTAAGCTTTGGTTGGTCAACCTTCGGGCTTCTGCTAACTCACACACATCCCTCCATACATTTTCCTGTAAGCTAGTTTTCCGAACAACTGGCAAGCATGACATGAGTCCATTAATTCGAGCGACGATTTATTCGTTGTACCTTGTGGCGAACAGCGTTGGGCAAACAGAATTAATGGTGTCGTCTCTTTTTAGCCCCCTCCTTTAACCGTCAACCACTCTTTGATTATGAGATTATTCCTTTCCATAAGTCCGTTTGACTGAGGATGGTAAATCGTTGTGCAGATATTTTTGATTCCTAAGCGCTTCAAACAGTTCCGAAATCCCTTACTTTAGAAGCACAGGCTGTATTCGGCTCATATGCTTCGCGATATATATTTGCAACGATGTGTCATAGCACCGCCCTGCATACAAGGCTTCTGAAGTGATCGAATATAACCCGTGAATTAAAGAGTGTAGTGGGTAGTGAGTTATAGTGTTATGTAGTGTGTATTAGTGTAGTGATTTATGGATGAGATACTGTCAAGTTGTCCACATCTAGACGGATGAAGTCGCTGAAACCTGGTCGAAATCAGCAATCGTGTTATCAGCAGACGACGTCTGTCCAAATTTGTGACAATGATGGTGTGAAACAGCTATTTGTGACGCGTTCAGAAAAATGTTTTGTGAAGCATTTTTAAACGTTCTCGTAGAAACCAAGTCGCAATCCCTCAACTTAGTAACCGCTCTGCTAAACCCAAACTATTGTGAGACAACAAGGAAACTTACTTGAGTGATATAGCACGAGTCGAACGCGAGGAAACTGAAGGATAGATTTCAACGCTAGGAAGTCTGCAAACTGAAAGGGACTGTTGGAAACGTATATATGCACGGTGCAAAACGTTTCACGGAAGTGACCATCACTGCACTGTTGCCCAAGATGTGGACGCACGTCAGCCGTGCAGAATAGTATGTGCTTTTCGTTCTTACTTATTTTCACATACCTTGTAAGGGTTATCTGACAATACGTGACTTTCATGGTCAAGTATTTTTTGCGGTCACATCACTATGAATCCGAAGTGCGCACAGCCGTTGTGAACTTGAACAAGTAAATGGAATTTTTCAAACCGCCATGTCGCCAAATTGTTTTAAGCCCTCCTAATCGATACGCTGGTTCGATCTCGGTAGAGTGGTGCGCTCGATAAAATCGGATTATCGTCCCGGTAATAATTCACACAAAAATCTCGGTCCCGAATAGTACCGCGACTGTCCCGTATTAGCTCCCAAGACCAGCCAAAAGAAGCGTTCAAAACAAGAAGCTTTGTTCCGCCACAAAACGGGGTGCGGCTAGGGCGACAAGTACAAGGTATTTATAGGGCACGTCATGAACACACAATCCCAACACATCATGAGAAAGGGTTAGGATCACACATGTGCATAGCGGTATAAAAAAAGTATCAACCGATTTGAACAGTTCCGCCAGTTAGGACTGAGTCAAGTGGTTTTTTCTTCCTTCTCACGACGGAGGCGCCCTGGGACGGTCACAGGGTAGGCGCCCTAACAGAAGCAGCCTAATTGCCCGCTGATGACTTGTGGTGAGTATTTTCCTACGTAAGTTTACATCAATAAATTTACTAGTCATTAGATAACACCATGTGTAGCGAAAAGGCGTCCAATAAAGCACAATCTTTATTGTCCAACGCGCTAGTTACCATGCCACACGAGCGCTCGCGATTTTGAATCACAATTCCAGTCCACAACACCCCTTGGTTTCCGCTC
>JTDE01004958.1:0-11546 GCA_014338405.1 Paragonimus skrjabini miyazakii
ATCTGGCTTGCGCCCAACTTATCCTTTGCGCATCACCACGAGATGGCAGCGCAAAAAGGGTTTGCTACTCTTCGGATTATTAAGCGCACTTACCCCGCATAGACAAGAGAGCGTTGCAAACGCTTTACGGGGTTTATATAAGGCCGCTCCTCGAGTATGCTAATCAGGTCGTTTATACCGGCCTGAAGTACAACATATTAGCCGTTGAGCGTGTCCAGCGCGTGGCTTCCAAACTAGTCACAGGTCTCAGTAGTGTCGCGTACGAGTCTCGACTTGAAATTCTTGATCTATACCCACTCGAATTTCGACGGCTCCGAGGTGATGTGATTTTCACACACTTCCTCCTTAGATTAGACTTCGTTGATCAGTTCTTCGCTGTAGCGAATGATGACGGTCGGCGAGTACATAACATGAAGCTTTTCAAGCTTCCTCCTCGGACCTTTCTTAGACAGCAGTTTTTTCCTACAGGGTTGTTAACTTCTGGAACAGTCTCCTTGCTGAGGTCGTCAGTAGTGCTTCTAGCAATCGCTTTAAAGCATTACTTGACTCTCATTTCCCAAAAATCCTTTTATGCAAGCAATCATAACTTGTTTTTTGACATTTACTGTAATTCCCAAGAGCGGTGCTACACCCTGTTTTCACTGAATGCCTTTCAGGTCAACAGACGCCCGCTTGACATTGAACAAGAAAAACCGACTGGATCCGGGACCATTGGGCCTCTGCCTCGAACCCGTGTATCAATCGCTTAAATGCCGTGGCTTTCTACTTCCGTCTGTCATCCATTGAACTCATAGAAGTTAAGAATTATTTCATCTCTTGTCACGGCACAAGACACCCTCAGAAGATCACTGCTACAAGGAACCAGACAATGCCTGGTTCAAACAGTTTCGTCTTGGAATATTAACTGAACCAATCGCCGAAGGACCAACCTTGGACGTTGTAGGTCGTTAACATGACAAGAAAAGCGCGCGCCATCTAAGAATGTCACCTTAGTTGATCCGTCCGAAGGGGAACCGGTTCCCTTTCATACCGACGAATTAAGTTCAGTTGGTAAGTTCGTTGTCGAAGTAATAAATTAATACCGGAATATGCATACGTATCAACAACACATGATTATAAACTTGCCCACAAAGATGACGTAGGATTATTCTACACGCATGGACCATGGACCTTATGGGAACTCCTATATTCTTTAAAGCATATGACGTTGTTTGCGTACCCAAAGGGACCATGTACTACAATCAGAAACGTTGAAATCTTCGGTACACACTGATGCACAACCCTAGTAGCACACTGAGTCGGTCGACCGTCTCATGAGTGTCTCACGTGAGTCACTCAACTTTTTCTCCATTACAGCTATAGAAAAATTTTTCTATACACGTCTACGTGTATAGAAAAACCCGAGAGAAAGGTGTGACGGATATCCGTCACGATCGTGTCTTTATGGAGTGTTTTTTTAATGTATTTTTTCACAAACTACGCATTTCTTTTTCATGTATCTTGCTTATATTTCGAAATGTAAGCAAGATACATGAAAAAAAGAAATGCGTAGGATGTATGCATTCTAATATGGCTCAGTTTTCTCAATGTATTTCTTCACGAACTACGCATTTCTTTTTTTTCATTACTCAAAATGTGCATCGCATTTCATTATAATGAAATGCGATGCACATTTTGAATAATGGAAATGAACCGGAATCCATACGTACTTATTTTGTGCCCGTAGTGGCATAAATGACCTCATACACCAGAATGTACTTCAATATGCACAATGTGCGTACATGGTCAAGGTATATATATATATATATACCTTGACCATGTAGCTGTAGCCTACGCCCACAAAGATGGCGTTGTCTATATATAGCCAACGCCATGTAACTATGGCTACATGGTCGTAGTCTGAGAGCGAAGTAAGTTGCACAAAGCGCATGCGACCGCTTATATTGCTACGGATTTAAAATGATGTCTATCAACTACAACGATTTAATGACTCCTTTGAAGGACATATATTAGAATTAAGCTGCACAAAGCATCGCAAGTTCACACCTGCTTATTAATAAGAGAGACATGTCTCTTGCAATTGTCTCTAAAGCAAGTTTCAAACGGCCGTATAATAATGCGGAATGTAGGCAGGATGATTGAAAACGCTCCTGTTGGTTTTGAAAAAGTGCATCTTTACAAGACAATTATATCTGGAGATAGCGAGATATATATTAGAACTTAGCCGGTATGATCATCATCATACATATATATATATTAACGGAAGTCCACATAATCAGATATACATATAAATATACGTAAATAGCTACCATCATGCAGATCGATGCATTTGTATAAGACTATTTGTAACATTTTACTTAGACTTGACATGACTTTAATTTCGTTGAAATTTTATAAACTTGTGTATGAAAGGGAACCGATTATCTGTTCAGAGATACCACAAGTTTCATTCAAAAGGAAAATGTAGCTGTCTGAAGTTGTGTATACTCATCATGCACTCGGCAACACGTGAAGCTTTCACCGCCAAACATCTCTTATGTCAGAGGAATGGACTACCCAAACCAACGCAGATGCATTAGCAATTATCGCCTAAGCGAACGCGTGGAGGGAGTTACCTCAGGAAGAAGTTCAACCTCTTAAACAGATTGTGTGACATAGGAAAACATCTGCTTCTTCCAGATCGTAAATCGTAGCTTAGCAGCCATGAGTTAAAGGTATTGCTGAATCTCAGGCTGAGCAAATTCCAGAGCCCAGTTCTTTTTACGTGAAATGGTAAATACATGGAATAAACTGTCACCGGATGCGGTATCAACTACTACGGTGATCGACTTCAAACGTGAAGTTAAAAAATGCTGGCTGGAAGTGCTTGCGGACTTAGCGAGGAACGCTCAAACAGCGAGCTGATAGGGTATACAGATGTATTCTCTATCAGCATCTGGGCACTTATTCATGTTCATTACATCGTATTTTATGCTGTAGCTGTATTGGACGACTCTTCTTATGAATGGCCTAAAGACTGAAGAATCCTTCTGCTTTGCAGTGAGTTTGCCTCTGTTCTGCCGGAACTCTCTCTTAGATTAGTATATTTTGTCCGCCATATAGGTCTATAGTGACTACAGCCAGTCGATCTTCAGAGATCATGTGTATTTCTCGGGAAGGTTAAAAATGACTTGATACCTCACAAATTTCTTTCTTGGAAAGGAATGCTAGAAGGTTGATAATAACGCGAAACGTACACAAGATAACCGAAAACACCCCCAGAGTATTGAGAAAATTATACATAATCGTGGGACGGAATTACATGTGGAATACAATACATAATTTAAAAAATGCGAGACTTATTAGACCTTTATAGTAAACATACATTCGTTTTAAGTGTATCATCATCATAGGCAGCAATAAACTAATGGTTCACACTGATGTTTAATTGTCACATAACCAAAAAAACCTTTAGAGATGGGGAGAAGACAAAAGAGGAGAGGACCTAATTAATAAAAATAGCTTCGTCTATATTAAACATTCAGCCCTAAAATGCCTACACCTTATGTAAGTCACTACGCTCATAGACTGCGATTGTTGCTATACCCAACACCATCATCATATCGCTGATACCGGCTAAAAATGAACCAGCACTTCACGTAATGCCTTGATTTACGGTCAACCACACGATAATCATGACACTTTAGCGACCTCCTATAATGACATAATTCTTGCGCAATTTTGTTGTACAGCTTAACAGTGTGCGGTGGTTAGGTCATGTACTAAGGAAGCCAGCTAGTCGTCTGTCACACTGTGCACTATTTATCGACGCCACTACCGACTGGCGCAAGGTGGACAGACGATGACCTGACGTAGACAAATGAAATCGTTCACGAAGGGTTTGATAATTGTAGATCGGGTTCGTTTCCTGGGCTGGGCCCTCGCGACTCACAGAGTCAGTGGCTGGATACGTTAGGCGAGACGGCGGCTAATCGAACTCGGTGATGTGAAAGTTGTCGTTATTTGGTCGAGTTTTCTGTGAAGTGAGTGCACCTAATGATGCGGGGCAGTGAATGCTGCGAGGAAGCTGTCTTGCTGATGACGCCTTACTCTTCCTTACAGCTTGGTTGTGTTTACAAGGTGTAGGTCTCTTGGTGGTGGATGTATGAATATAGACGTGGCTATTTTCTTGGGTAGTTAGGTCACTCCCTGTTTCCTTCTTTTTCTTTCTCCTCCTGTACAGATTTTTTCCCTAGATTCTTTTTTCTTCGTGGTTGGGTGGTAGTTAAGCATCAGTATGAGCCACTGATATATTGCTGTCTATGCTGAAGATAATCGATGAGGTATGTTTGTTTAGCACAACTGTGGATGCTATTTTCTTTCGTATGGAAACTGTAAATTTTCATTCTGCGAGCTATATGTAGGGCACTGCGTCTGGTTCCTAAAAATCGGGAGAATGATGTTCATGAATTGACAACCTCGACCTTAATAGAGTAACAGTCCTTGATAAGTACCCGATTCCACACAGGCAGAATTTTATGACTTGTCTCGTAGGCAAAAACATGACCAGTAAAATTGGTGAAATTCGTACTAACTACCAAATTCCAGTGGCCGCTGAAAACGATCGTGACTGCTTCACTTGGTCTTTTCGAAATTTTACGAACGCTATTTAGATTCAACAATGCTGCCCAAGCGTTTCAACGCTCTATGCCCGATGTTACCCGCTGTCTGAAATTCACTTATCTTTACCTCAACTACATTCCAGTTGTTACTTTTTGTCAAAGATAGACACACCTTGCATCAACACGCCTTATCTGAACGGCTGACAAATAATGGTATTACAGTCAACCCAACGAAATGTAAGGTAGGCAAACCGGCCATCGCGTTTTTAGGTGATCGGATCCCATCCCATCGCATTACTGTCCTTCAAGACGAAGTCCAGTTTATCCAAGATCACTCTGAGCCTTCATCCTATAAGCAGCTTCGTCGAATTTATAGCCTGGTAAATTAATATCTTCGATTCATTCCTCGTCGCGTGCACAACACGCAACCAGTGACCGGTCTATTTCATGGGGACAACCACAAATTATTCTTCACCTATGATATACGCACGATCTTTAAAGGGCGTAGAGAGGTCGTATATACTATACAGTACAGGAGGATCTAAAAAGCAGCCGAATGCATTGAAAGGAGTCTTGACTGGATTAAAAACGAAAAGTAACGAAGTAGACATATGCCAGCCGTGAAAAGTGCTGAGTATATTCAGTCCCAAGCGCCAATTACGAAGGGAATTATTGAAAGTGGAAGGAATTTGAGTGCTACAACAAAGAAGGAGAAAGATTAGACCATTTGAGAATGCAAACAACAGAGAGACTGGAAACACACAACAACAACCTACTAATACAGATCTGCCTATAGTACCAACCACGAAAAGCACGGAAAAAGATGAGAAAGAGAGCAGCCAAGCAACAGGAATTCACTTATAGGTCTACTCGCTTCATATGCATTTGCACCAACTAAAACTATCAAACACGTCGTTTACATTAACTAAACTATGCACTGTATTCAACTGGTAGTCCAGTCCAGCAAAGCGTCTTTCCAAAACGGCAATGTGAATTTTTAATAGATCTACTGACAATTTATGTTACTCAAGAGGCCCTTATGGGTTACTGTGACAAGAAAAATGCTCCTTTTCATACGCCTTTGCACCTTGTGCGAGTTACGACGCAAACACACCACTGTGACTATAGCGAAAAGCAGTCAATTAGTTTTTCGCCCACACGATGTCGGTTAATTATGCATTAAAACACATTATTGTTGTGCCAAGGCAAATTAATTAACCTGTGTTCTCAATAAACATGCAGCATAAAAAGGAAGAACACTTCTCTCAAATCTTTAATGTGTTCAAGTTAAACGTTCCAGCGCTAATGTTGTTCGAGGAGCATATTAGTGACAGCTCATCTACGGCACCTACACATTTTGAAATTGGTTGTAATAGAATTGGAACTACTTCAAAGTCTATCAGGTGTCAGATGAAAGTTCGTCCTACAGAATCAAGTCAGCCGGGCTCGGTTCAGCGCGTTTATGTATATGTTCACAGGAGCCAGTCTCTACATCAATTTATCAGAGTTTGAGAGATGAAAATTGCTGCAGTGGGCGTTTCAGCTTATTTCAACCTCAAACAGAATATCAATAAAAGCAGTAAGCATAACAGCCTTGCTGATGTTGCCTAACTTCCACTTACAGCTCGGTAGTTTGTTTGAGAGTGTAGGGACATATATATCAAATGCAGAATTTGATTTTTTCTCACAGTGTGTAGCAGTTATGCACCAGCGCAGATCACTGACGTATCAATGTCACCGATGATGATGCTGCTGCTTCCACTGTAACCCGCTTACAATACATTTTTGCAAATTTTACATTAGGTGCAATCATTCAAAGTTTTTCTGTAAAAACACTCCTCAGAGGTCTTTGGATAACTCACATTGCCAATTACGACGCGGTGATAGAAGAGGAATAAGTGAATATCTAGGAAGTGCGTTGTATCCTTCAAAGAGCTCCGATATAGCAGATAGGCACCACGTTGAAAGGAACCATTTGGCTACTTGTAAGCGTGATCACTCCCGCCACCCATCCAAACGATCATGAACATGCTCTCTGGAAGAAAATACCTGCAACAAGCATGTGTTGTTGCAAACAACTGACAGGGAAAGAATAAGCCGCGCGCATTCTAAGTACAACTACGCTCATAGTAAACACCACTCGCTTGGAAAAGATGACCAGTGTATTTGTCAAATTATAAATCGAAATCGATGCAAGAAGAACGCAGGAGTTCATCCCCGTCTAATATTTACATTCAGGCACGGGGGACCGCAAATCACATCGATAAAAAGGACAAGCCCATACTACCCCGAACCGTGAAATCACGGAGACCATGTGTTCACTATTCAGAGGTGTTCGAAAAAATCTACTGTCGCTTACGATAACCAACCCCACACTATCCAAGGAACATCAGCACACACAATCCCATCGGAAAGGTTACAAGTATGAGACAAGATTGAACAAGCTGCCTCTAGTAACTCGTTAGATGAGGGTGGCATTAATAAGACAGCTAGCTTTCTCTTTCTCTCCCTATTCTAACATTCCTTCCAAACGTCTGTCGTTCCACATGCATGGAAACGCTCAATGCCCACACTTATGTATAAAGAAAGATCCAGAACAGAAACAGGTAAAGATCACCCCATTGAGCTAATCTCCAAGCTGTTTCAAAATGGAGTGTTCTGAACAAAAAAATTAGAAAATATCCCAAACATAACGAACTGCTTGTTAACATCCAACAAGAACTGTGACAAGGTTGTTCTAACACTCCCAACGTGCTGAGTGGTGCAAGAATGTTGAATACTGCTGACGAGAAGGCTGATGTGGATGTTTTTCTCCCTGGCCTTATGAAAGCCTCCACTTATGTTGGCATTTCGAATGTCCTGGAAAAGCTACCGAAACCCAGCATATTTTTAGCATGCAATTGTGTCTCCGGTATCGCCTAAATTGAAAATTGTTCGAGGTCATGAGCATACTTACTCTTGAGCGCCAAATACTCGCAGGCACACCAGAGGGCTGCATCATCCGGTCACCAACCTGCACCACTGTCGTTGAAAGGAGTGGTAAACGCTGCCTGTATCCGTTTTGTTTTGCTCTGTGCTTCCTTAGCGCAACCCGTCACTTGAAAAAGATATCGACAGACTGTTGTTGTCTACGTCAGTTAACTCATATCAAGTGGAATGATCGTGTGAACAGTGAAGCCGATCGCCAGCGCGCACTTCGGAACGTTCGATGTGTGCGATCGGCCAGTCGGATAATCAAGCTGCACAATCACCGGTGGTTGGATCACGCACTTGACATGCCAACTGAGCATTCTTCCCACCGGGGATTATTTACTTAGATCTCTAACAGTTGGGTAAAATCGCGTGATGGTCAAGCAACGATGTGGGCATAAAATATGAAGGTCCAGACTGTTTCGTTGAGTAGTGTGTAGGTATCGCCTGCTGGATCAAAACCCTCATGATCATTCAAGGCGCTGGTTGGAAACGCCGTCTGCAGTCAGTGGTATGCGTGCACTTATACCATCTCTAGTTCCTTCGCATAATCTAGTTTTATCATTCATCTTCCTTGGCGAATCTTTCCTATTCTAGGCCATTCATTCCATTATTGCGACGAGCGGCAGCTTCAGTCAATTTTTCTTGTCAAACTCGTAGCCGTTGTTAAGGAGTGCATGAAAGAATAGTCGTGCGTGTTGGTCTGGCAACGTTTACAATCGGAAAACGAGTTTTTAAATAGCAAATGCTCCGATCTCGAACAATGAAGCCGGATGCTTTCGTAAAGTTGAGATCGACTGTAGCAGGCTTTTAACCAAAAGCCAACTAACGCAAACTTGTGTGGAATATCTGTTTAACTTATCCAGCAGGTGTAAAACTGTCAATGTGGAAAGTGCAGCCAACTGGAAACCACACGTCATGGTGTTCCATTTACGATAAACAATGAAAAAGAACTTCACCAACAATAATTTAACAGTTATTTACGCACAAAAAAAGTCGTTGCTCGACCGATATGACGCGGTAACGATTTAAAACCGCACACCTCCGGTTCACAATACCCAGCCCCTATTGGATCAATCTATTGACTTAATGCTACCGGTCTTCACCGCATGAAACAAAAACATCGAATGTAACTGATGATCAGTATGAATTTCAGCACGAATTCAAAGTGCTGCTAAGTTCATTGTTAATTTACTGTGCTCAGACACAAGAATAACTCGCAAACCTGGCGAAGTTCAGCGGTTGTTCACATTAGGTTAGTAATACAACATTGGTTTGTACTGACACCAAAACGTCATACAACCATGAAAAGCAGAATTACTCCCATTAGAGGCAAAAAGTGTGATGGACCTCCACCCACGGAGTTCTCAATGTCTGCAATTGTCAACACTGAAATATTTACAACTGAAGAATAAACAAAATTTTGGTAAATTTTCAGTTTAGGTACTATACAACAAAGTTAGACAACAGGCAGAGTCAAGTATGAGTAGGATACTTTTCACCTGCCAAAACTTGGATGAGTGGTCGAGGAAGTGTGGAATTGAGAACAGCAACCACGCTATTGGTGCTCAACATCGCTAGCACTGAACCAGCCAGAATGTGAGTAGCAGCCTCTTTTCCACTTTCACTGCTCGGGATTCCAATAATCTTCAGTCTGTGTGTCCATCTGTTTAATTCCTCAAGCCAGGACTTCCGTCCTGTGGAATTCCGACTCGTTTAAAATTAGTTCCATGTCCATGCTTGATCAGAATGTACAAAGTGTTATTCCACAGTACATCACATAATTTGCATTTTCTGATTGTGTTATTAAATGTCCCTGCTCCGTTTCGTAAGTTATTCTTATCTTACAGACAACCAACACGTCAACATTCTAACTAGTGAATTGCTATTTTTGTGATATAATGCACATGCAACGGTTGCACCACACAAGATTTGCTTTTAGAAATCCCAACTTAACTGTTGCTTGCCAGTTGATTTAGAATTATCGCGTGTTAATGGTCATTTGAAATTTCGTTTCAGCTATCACCAAAACCAGTGTCGGTGTACCAATTGGGCCAATAGCAACCTTCTGGAATGGGAACCCAGATCAGATGGTCAGCATGATTGATTCAATCTGTCAAGCAACCTATACGAAGCGGATCAGTTTAATTATCGTACCGTTGCTCATATGTGCGTGTATCTTGTGGCTAGCCTCATTAACAGAAAAAGAAACCATACTCACACATCGAAATCGCGAGTCTACGTACCAGCCAAACGATGCAGACTTCCCAATTGCATTCAGTATTCGAGCCAGTAAATATGCAGACAGAATAGCAAAACTGTTACAAACAATCTACCGGCCTCATAATTACTACTGCATTCACATGAATGCGGGATCATCAGCAGAATTCAAAGCAGAAGTCCTGAGGGCCACTTCGCAATTTGGTAAAAACGTTCATATTATACCTGATAGTGAAAGTATCAACATGAACTTGGGAAAAGTAGCCCAACTGGAGGCAGACCTGACATGTGCCAAACTGCTTATGGAACAAAGCAAATTATGGCAATATTGGATCAATTTGACTGGGCAAGAGGTGCCATTAAAAACAAACTGGGAATTGGTAACAGCTCTGAAGATACTGAATGGATCCAACATTGTAGCAGCGAGTTACGAAAAACGAAAGAAACGGGCTATTGTACCATCAGACTATCTGGATTTGAACGTGAGCGTTATGATTGACATAGCGTTGAACAGTTAGGTTAAGTGCAATCCAGTTACAATAAATGAAGGTTAAGCCCCATGCATACACACATCACATAAGAAAAAGTGGTATAACAGATCGTATTTAACCTGAACAATCTCAACCACGCCATATCTAGATAAAGAGGTCATAGAGACTGGCGCAAAAACCTGTGTGATCGAGGAGCACCGTTACCACTAAACCCACTGACGAGTATATCATATTAATCGGTGAATTAGTGTGCGTCATTCGTACACGTATTTGACGCGAATACATGAATAGGCAACCGAACATCAAAGTGAAGTTCAGTTGACGATACACGTTCATATCATATGCAGCCACACTGGTCGCGTTTCCAGTTGCCTATCAGGTATGATAGGTTACTGGGATGCGAACTAAGCGGATGAGGTAAACAGAACATGTACCATAAAACGACTGAAATACCTAGACTGTGTCGTTGCCATACGGTGACAGGGATTTCAAAGAGCCTCGACTGACAAATCTAATCAAACTAAAAACCGTCGAACGACTGGCCAACCGCATACGATGTAGAACCTGTTCATTTGTTCATGCGCTGCGCATTCTGGCTTACTGAGGCCACTGATGTGGCACAAATAAACAAACTTCAGTTGGCAATGTAGCAACGCTGTTCAATGATTTATCTATGTACCGAATCCGATGTCAGTGTAGCAGACCGTGAAAGGCAGTACGCACCTGGATTAGTGTTCACAGGGTTCAAATCAAAATCAAGGATATCATCTGAAGTTAGACGTCCATTCATAACTGTGCGAGTTCGACATGGTTGGACTCGCCAAATGAACTGAGGCATCGTACCATCACTACGGCTACCTCCGATCTACATTGGTTGCCCAACCTTCGGGAATTCAACGTCACGCGATAAATAACAAAGAGCGACGGACCAGTGCGCGTGTAACTTAACAACGATCAAAATGCAAATAAGATATTCCATTGTTTTAGAACTTACTACCTTCTTGTTCGTGTGGCTGAACTATGAATGAATATAATGCTAGTAAGGAGACTAGAAACTATAAAAAAAAATTTCATCAGTGTTGTAAACCCTCCTGAACGGTACACTGGTTCGATCTCGGTATAGTGGTACGCTCGATAAATCGGATTCTCGTCCCGGTAATAATTCACACGAAAATCTCGGTCCCGAATAGTACCGCGACTGTTCCCGTAATCGCTCCCAAGGCAAACCAAAAGACGCGTTCAAAATAAGAAGCTTTGTTCCGCT
>JTDE01004958.1:11646-22260 GCA_014338405.1 Paragonimus skrjabini miyazakii
GCATAGCGGTATAAAAAGTCTCAACCGATTTGAACAGTTCCGCTAGTTCGGACTGAGTCGAGTGATTTTTTTCCTTCGCTCTCACGACGGAGGCGCCCCTGGGACGGTCACAGGGTGGGGCGCCCTAACAATCAGAAATACACTTTATACACAGTCCATAGACTTTAGTAGCAAAAGGTAACGAAAATCCACACCAAGTCGTTCTTAGCACAGTACAGTACGTCTCGTACGCACCATTTCAACATTTAACAAGGTGGACTTTATGTTACTGATAGCAATTTGAATGCGGTGTCCGAGCTGCTTGCGAAAACAACCAGCCCCAGTTATCCCCACAGAGGAAAGTTTGACGGCGTTAAGTGGGGCAACTAATGTGGCTAATCTGTCAGTCCACCTCGACCAAACCACTGCCTCGGAAAGTTGATATCCATTACTTCTGAACACACTGTGGAGAGTTGCGCTACGATGAAACCACGAAGAAGGACGCGTCTTCAAAAGACTGTGGAGTATTAACGCAAAATACAACGAGAACTTTTGCAGATAAAACATATTCAGTTTGTATGTATCGGTGACGATTTTTTCAAAAACTATGGTCAGGTTGATCGCCTATCTATACCACACACAGATGGTGAGTGCTGATGCTTCCCAAATCAGTTAGGAATCAGCACTATCATTTCAGCAAAGACAGGCCTTGATTCGTGTATGTGTAAGTGAACAATTCATTCAGTGTGTCTTTCTGCCAGTCACCACTCACTTGTCTTGATAAACGCGATTGAGTGCGGTTAGTCGAACTCTCATACCGAGCTCTCCTGGGTGAAGGCTTGCCAGTCACCGGATATCCAAACCGTATGCACGATTGAACACAAAGGTGGTAATCATTGGGGATTTGTTTTGAAATGATCCATACATCAATGCCGAGTCAGTTCACATTTGGTGAACAATGGAACAGACAAATGAGTTACGTGAAGCAGCAAATGAGAAATGATGAAATAAGTGGCACTCACCCTTGATTACGTGGGCAATCGGCATCGAGAGGCCGGGTTGCTCGATTATGCAATGAGCTTAAGCTCGGGTTTATGTAGCAGAAATATGCGTTCCTGAGACGGAATTTAACGTCAGTTAGGTGTATGAGGCATGGAATGTGGTGCACAAAAAGCCTTACAAAACATAGCAGTACAGAAAACCAGAGAGGGCTGAAACTAGTTAGAACTAGGGTCTAGTTCGACTTCTCAGAAAAAACTAGTTCGACGATGCGGATGATTAACACCCAGTAATCCGTTTCTATTGTGGATTGCTCGGTCGGATGAATAGAACTTATCGGTTGACAAAGTTTCATAACTTAGACCAGAATGCCGACCTGCTTGCATATGTGACATTCCTAAGCGTCTAACGCAGTGAACAGCCTATTGTGTTAACCCGACTGCCAATCACAGCTTGACGTTTTACCCCGGATATCCATACAGACTGGAAACTTGCAGCTGATCACATTTGTGTAGACATTCCGCAAAGCTCTCTTCCAAAGAGGATTGGATTCAAGTTCCGCACGTCCGTAATGGGTATACTTGGCACAACCGGAAGATTAACATCGGATCACAACCCCATGAGGCAATATTAGCATGACTGAATTATTGGATCCAACTGCTCGATCACATTCGCCTGTAACGTAACTGACAAACTCTAACGAGAGTGAAGTCGAGTCTAGTGTTTCTTTTCGAAGGTCTTTAACTGATAAACCTGTTTGAGTGCGAAAGTTATGATCAAATTTTAATAGCGTTCAAGTAACACGGACTAATTCCTCAATAACTTGGAATTGACTAACACACTACTTAGCATGCCTGAAGAACAGGCGTGATCATCGAACTAATGATTATAGCTGACAAGATAGTTGTTGGATCCTCAATAGAAGTGATTGGACAACCAGAGCGCAGAGGTAGACCAACCAAGAAGACCTCCTGACTCTGTGAACTCGAACGTTGTTAAGACTCGCGGATTTTCAAAATAATCTGCAAATATGTTTCCAATTAAGGAGCACCTTCAAAGCGAACAAATACGTTATACATCTGGGAATATATAAGGCAGACAAAGCATGAGGAACAGCACGAAGTTGAAAAAACTAGGTAGTTAAATAAGTGTGCGACTATGGGGGTCTATATAAGTGATAACGATAAATTGCTGTTTCAGCAAATCGACGTCGGTTTGATTTATCTTACTGGTAACCCAACTAATACCAACGATACAGACTGAGGGTGAGCAGGCAACACACGGGTGTGGTTGGGGTTGTACGAACGAACAGGGCTCAAATCTTTACGGTGAATTGTCCTATACCCAACGCTTATGCAGAATTATCAGGTGCATGCAAAACAAACAATGCAGTTTTGAACTCGAGCATAACACTATAGCACAGTTCGAACTTTTAACGTTTCAGATAACTTGGTACAAAGGCAATGATCTTATTGCTGTGAGACCAGAATTCGTAAAATACGTGCTGAACAACGAACTGGCCACGCTGCTACTGGACGCGTTTCGTGCCTACGAAGAAGACTTTGGACCGAATCCGGAACTGGAAGAGAGCTACTTCTCTATCCTTAATAATAATCCATTTGTTTTTCCCATTCCTGGGTCGTTTTTAAACGCTCATGAATTCACACGTATTGAAGCACCTGTACTGGCAGAAATTCGCCCGTTTTACAACTGGCCCTGCACCACACGCATTTGGGAAAGGGGTGTTTGCCTCTTGGGCGTGGAGGATATGCTTTACTTGAAGTCTCATCCGCACTTTTTTGCTGGACATTTTGCGCAGGAAACGAAGGACCAAACAATTGCAGAGCTGGAGAAATGGCACTGGGAAAAAAGACGGTATGAAGTAAGGCATGGAAAATTACACCCCTCTTTTGACGGAGAGCATTACACCCAATTGGACATACGTTTGAATCATTTGTGAATACCTACTGGGGAAGTTCAGTCATACTCCAACAAATCTGAGTGGTTTAAATGAATCAGAGGTCAAATTACATCAATACACTTCAATACTGTTAACCGATTCAAAAATAAATTCATGACCGCTAGATCATTGTAAAGATACGACTGACAGAGATTATACATTTGTTTCAGCTCAGCACAGTATGAATAGTAGATCAGTGACAGTTACAGCTCATCATCCAGTCGACTTCGGTGTGGTTCTAGCTGAATGACGCATTGTGGAATTCTGACGAAAATCTACAAGTGAACCAATTTACAAGGTCAAGGTTTGCAAATCTGTGTGTTGAATTTGAGTTTACGAACAAAATCAACGCATTTTAGATAAATTAAACTAATGCGGTAGTCAATCTAATGAAACAGGTATATGCAGTTAAGATTCCAGCAACACTTCCTAACCGTAAACAACGTAGAGGGGGGAAGATGCCGTGACAGTGGTCTGGTTCACATATCAACACCAGTCACCTGATGACACTCTTGTATGACTTGTAAAAAGTAGCCGGTCTGATTTAAAACATTTGACAAGAACTCAACGAGGGGTGAAACTTCAAAAAAGGCGTTTAATTCTTTTGGCTTTCGCTCGGTGTGGACTAGTTAAGGATCTAGTGAACAGTATTCACTCAGGCCAAAGATGGCAAATAATAGTAGGCAACTGTGATTATTCTACCACAAGATGTCTGGCAATGTTTTTATGATTTAATTAATTAAATAATTATGATTTAATTCCTCTCAACATTTCCAGATTGTCCTGAACCGAGAAAGCCGTACTTTCGTAGGTGAGCGGAAGCATCGCATTAAGGTTCCGAAACAGTACAAGAATCAAAAGTGACAGGCACGCTAAGTAAACTGGTGGCAATGATGTGCAAGTGATTCGAACAGAGCGTACATACACATTCTAGAGAACGCCGCTATGTCTCGGTGATGTGCGGTGAATGTTCGTTAACAAGGTTCATTTGAGATGCTCACCAGTGTAACTGCTTGTGGTGTTGGGAATCAAGTGCGATGTTTTCGCTTTTATTTCTTCCCCAAAGCGATCCACTTAGTTTGGATCCAGCAATATCAGAGAAACCCTCAAGGACATCTTAAGTTTCCAATCATGGAAAAATGATTCCTGGGCAGGGTAATTAGAACATCTTATGGTGGAAGACAAACAACAAGTGAAAAGATATTCAGAGACTTTCGCGACGATTCTATGTGTAGTATTTGGCGAACATATTTACTTCTTGTTGACTATGTAACAGTTTTGATTGTTACTTGTAGCCTTTTTGTTGCGAATCTTCGTGTGTGCCTAAACATTTGTCTGAATGAGCAGGGATACCAACAAGTACCCCGTTACCATGTACCACCGTTTCGTATTAACATTCGCTTGCTCGCATGTCGACCTCACTTATCGACAATGGACTCGTTGTTTACTTATCGTGTTATTGGTAACCGATAGTCTCGGGTCACGTAATCCTACAGCAGGGAGAGCCCACACAGATGCTCATTAACGGAGTTGAACAAATTGAGCCATTGCACGTTAAAGTGGGCTAAATGAAACTGGACGGTTGAGATGATTAGTTAAAAAGAAAACACCACCAACAAAAGTTTGCTTTCTTCAGTTATTAAGCAACGAGTTAAAACTAAGAGTTATAGGTTTCGCAACGTTTCGATCCTTTCGGAAAGCATTTATCAAACGATTGAAATCAGAAATTTTACACTACACAAGCTCCAAGAGTCAGTCATTAAACATCACGTGTTGGTTTGTTTGACATGCGGTGTGCAGAAACGCTACCAATAGGAATGATGGGTTACCTGAGGTCACAAAGTGAAGATCCCGGGTGCGAATAGGGCTGGACAGTTACAGTACATCGGCAACTCTTAGTTTCCAGTTTTCGTCTGACAATCTTATATTCTCTCGATATTTCACCTTCGGAATTAGTCAGTAACAAAACCCTGTGAAGCAAAATGGATTCAGCTGCTGCCTTGATACATATTGGATGTTTTGAACCACCAGGATGGCGTCTTTTCTGTACACGCCTTCGTTCAGCTTACCACCGGCACTCCTGCGCAATCTGTAGTCCAGAAAAACTCAGTTCCTGGTTCATTGACTCGAGCTCGATAATAAACTTGACGTGTTGTATCTTCGTCAATCACCCTATCCAGAATAGTCTACATGCAAGCAGATCAAACACACACATTCGCACCATAAATGTCCAGCCCTATCCGCACCCGGGATCTTCAACTTGTGATATCAGGCAACCCATCATTCCTATTGATAACGTTTCTGCACACCGCATGTCAAACAAACCAATACGCGATATTTAATGAATGACTCATGAAGCTTGCGTAGTGTAAAATTTCTGAATTCAATCGTTCGATAAATGCTCTCCAAAAGGGTCGAAACGTTGCAAAACTAAAACTCTCGGTTTTAACTCGTTCTGGCTTAATCAGGGAATTACTTAACAATGAGCATTAATACAAAGCAAACTACATTCTTTCAAATCCTTTCCGTTTACGATTCGGATGTATTAACTTACCCAGTTACAGAAAAGTTTTTGGTGCTAATATTGAAACAGAGGTGATCTGATGGAAATCGTCGCGATAGTCGTCGTGGACATTTAGTTGTCAGATTATGCAAATCAACAACGAAACAATTCAAGCAACCGGTAAAATATTTTAAAGGGAACTGAAATTTTGGGTCGCTGCTAGCGAACTCCACGATATCGACAAGCTGTGATTCTACCGGATAAACTGTATATTTTTGTGTTCACAATGCATTTGAGGGTAAACACAAGGCACAGATTAAATTGTCCTATGAAAATCATAGTCTGGCAAGTAAAATGCAAGAGTTTGTTGCAAGGTGCAACAAATAGTGGATAAGTAATATGTTTAGGAAACAACACTACATCAAACAGACCCCACCGACCGTACACACGACAGTTGACTGTCGACACTAAAAGTTCGATCTAGCCGAAAATCAGAAAGTGTTCATCTCTTTGACCGAGTATTGATAATCGGTGGGGTTGAGGGAAGTTGCCAGTATTTGTTTTGTAGTTTCCGCGCAAACTCTTCATCTTGTATGACCTGTAATACAAGTTACAAACAAAACAAGTTGAATGCTGCAACTGCAAAAAAACGAAGTGAAATATTAGTTGAAATCTGTACAAATGATCATAATCGAACTGGTCATGTAAGCAAATTGATCGGAGCCGCCATTAGTCCAAACAGCACCAGAGAAAACGAAAGGCACACAAAATGAAGCCTTGATAGCTCCCTATTAAGAACACACCTTCAACTAACGATGACTGACATTTTCGTTCACTAGTGATACATCTGGTCTCCCAATCAGGTAAGCAGAACCAAATGACTATTATGCCATGCGATTTCTTACAATTACCAACAGTCACAACTTTTAACGTCCAATAAAACGGGAGTAATATCAAAGCACAATAAACAGCGCAATTCGCACTTATTCGGCGACCCCAGAAGGAGTGATTGATAATTCGAATATGAAGACGATCAAAGACAAGTATATTAATTTTCTTCGAATGTAACGGTTGCGATCTGGTGTATGCAGCATCTTTACCTTGTGACAGATACTGGAGCATCGACATGCTTTTATCCAGCCAACGATCCCGGTATTTTATTAATTACATTCTGCATCGATTCAGTCGCACGACAAGCTCTCAGGAGCTGTCTTTATCGCAGAGAAGTTCCACGGTAGTAAACTAATTTAAGGAAGTGACTATATGCCCGCTCTGAATGCAGGGTGTGCACTTATGGGCAACCATATTGAGAGTTTTTCACCTCGTGACGTACCACAGAATCGACCATGGTAAACGATATTCTGAAATGAGCCCTCAGGTGTTGCGATTATCTCGGAGCAGAGTTTCAACTAGGTAATATACTGACTGACAGTGAATATGCGGACGACACTGTTCGTCAGGGAAAACGGGGATAGTAGAAACGTCTTTGTTGTCTTGCGCACGGAGAGTCCCTCGTACCATGTATTGTTCAGTGTGCTTGCCTTGACCGTTTGGCTGAACAAAGCTGGTAGGTGACATCTACTTGGTTCCAGAAGTCGAGACTAATCACAAAGCTGGTTGGAAACTTTGGTATGGCAGTATGTCAATGGAGAGCCCGTATCCACAAGGTTGTTGGATCTCCTTTTTTCTCAAGGCCGTTTATTTTTTGTTTTAGTTGTTTTCCCTACATCTTTGTACTTATTCAATACTCTGCCTCCTCGTGGGTCATCACCGACGGCGCCCAGAGAGGTGCGGCTCAAGGCTGAGAATGATGACGATGGGTTTCAGAGGAATGAAGCCATCGTGTGTCTGTCACATGTACAATACACAAGTGACACATGAAAATCTTGCTAACTACTATGTATCAGAAGATCTAGCTCTTCTTGATGTGCGTAAATTTTGCATCAGTGAGAACAAAGTTAACAATAACTGTTCTATGCCTCGGTGAAGTATAACAATTACTATACAAAGTGCCACGATGCACAAACGGTTCAAAACTATGCACACTATACACAACAAATAGCGTATTCGTCAAGTTTACTAATAAATTTCGTTTGTGAAGGGGGCGGGAAGCACGACCTACTGCTACTACTATATGAAGGACTTCCACATTATAGGCAGCATAAATATGGAAGTCAGCTAAAAGTAAGATCAAACAGTGCACTGAGGGAATTGCTGATGAAATGGTACACCGAGTTAACAAATATATATGGCCTAGGGACTGTGATTCACTGAGATATATACAGAAGAAGCGACAAATAGATACCGGGCAATCAGCCGTAAACGGTTCAGCCTTTCTTAATCCAATGCATAAAAATGGTTACTGTTGAGCAGGCGGCAAAACAAAGCAGGATCTTGTGTCCTTAAATACGGATAGAACGGCGAGCCAGAGTGAACGTGAAATTTTTTGGAAAAACTGGGACGTATGCGTTAAGAAGACGGCGCACTGAAAAACATGGACTACGCGTGTGATGTGGAAAAAACGCGTCCAAAAACAGACAACCGTGGGGCTGTAATGAGGAAGAGGAGTGTAGCCGGTTACAGGAGACGATTGGAATTCAAATTAATACAGGAGTAAACTGAGCAAGTATGTTAACATACTGCCGGTACTCTAAGGGAAACTGTCAGTATGAAAGACTACATTGTTATTTGACTGTTTTCAAGAAACACAGTACTTTCCGTTTTGGAATGCGCCTTACGGTTCCCAAAGGCAAACCATTACTCCAAGATTGACAGCAATATTAGTCTTGGACTCTGCAACCATAGGTTCTGTGCACATTGAAAACTATAACACGGGGGGGGGGACAGAATATTGACAGTGAAATAGTGGTTGTTATTTTTAAAGCAAAATCAATCTTTTACAACTTAGTACGTCAGAAAAGTTGCATTCGCAAGTTTTATGGCACCGCTGCAGAATGTGACTGCTGAAGGTTAGACATATCAAACACATTGTCTGATTACCAACGTCCGAATTCAGTCGCATGCATTTGACGGAGCTAGCACGCGAGTATCATGGTGAGCACACGCACATTGACAATAATGCACCAGCTGCTGATATTGATGCTTAACCGCCGTACAGCAAGGTAACATCGTAGTTTACCAATCCGTACACTTTACCGAACTTCCAGCTTAATGTAGTGACAAAAGATGATCGACTATTGAAGTGCGAAAAGAAATTAGAAACTATCACTACCACATTAAGATTGGGAAGCGCGCAGTGGAGATTAGCGAGTGGAATGCAGCTGTCATTCGACTGAAGTATTCGTGAAGCAGGGGTGAAACCGTTAGAATCGTACGAAGACTGTTTTACATACACCGTCCTATTCTTACACGCAGCCCGGCTGTTTGTATACAAAATGTAGGATCTTCGACGTGGAATGACAAAGTTCAAACATCACTTTAATCGTTTCCAACTCCGTCGCCTCTTAATAAAGATGTCTTTCCTTAGCTATGACAGCCAGACGTGAGTGGAATCTGCTGATATACTATCACTGATAAAGATGTACATCGACCGTCGTTGAATAATTTTCAGGTTGGCTATCACATATCAAGTCTGGTCACGTTAAGCTTCATTCCTCGAAACATAACATTCAAAGACCCTCTTCGAGACAGTTCGGCTAGGTTATGGATTTACAGTGGGCGCAGATACACACTGCACATTATAGCAGGTCAAATGCACCACGTGCTGTACCTGTTTCCAAACTTCGGCTAGCTCACAGGAGGAACATCGATAAAATGAACTGATTGAGCCCCAAATTGATTGCCACTGAGTACGAAGTGAAATGAGAACTAGTGTCAAGGGCATAGTGTCTTCATTTTACTCCGCTTAATCGGAACAAAGATGACCATATACTGACATCTCACTTAACTAACCAATGAAGGTTGAAACTATGGTATTCCATGGTGACAGTGCCACGTAAATTAAGCGACAAAAAACAGTCATAACATTCTGAAGAAACTCAGCCACAAAAAATCGGGACTTCGATTGGATTCGAATCAGCGACGGAAACAATATGTCCAAACGCGACAAATGCTCTACCAGCTGAACTAGGAAGCCATGTAGGAAGCTCGAAAATTTCACATCTGTCAGTGGTTTGAATCCAACCAAAGTCCAGATTTTTCGCAATTGGGTCTCTTTTGAACTATCAAATCTGCCAAACTACTTATCAGCAATACAACGTCATACCATTTTGACAAACATTCGCCATAATTCACAGAGCGCTCGTTTTTCGAATCTAACAAGTCGAATTGCGTCCCATAAAAGTGAAGAGTGAGCTAATAATCGTCCATTTTTAGAGTTAAACGTCACAAACTGTTGTGACCAGACTACAGAACCCCGTTTGTGCACTGTTTTCACACTCCAAAAACGTACGCACACAGCACACAAATCAGCTACGCGTCGGAAAAATCACCATACAGGACGCTACTTTCGAGATAATGAATAGTTGGTTCATACAATTTTGAGTAAAACAGCACGACGATTCCAAAGCACTTGATTGCTTATCTCACGATTCCCTGTTCACAGCAGTTACGTACTAGAGACCTCCAGCCACTTAAAGCAAACTATTTTCTCTCCAAAAGAGACATATGCCGAGGAGACCAACCCTCTCCCTCCCATTTTACCCATGGCCATGGATAGATCTTACATTTCCTTCAGATGTAGAACACACGACGGTGATCCAGTAAGCCAACATGTACAAGTAGATGATGTTATACTATCGGCTTCCTTAAAAGAGGTATTGACAACTAGACTAATAAAAACCGCTGAATGACTCCAAGGCCACAATTCTTTTCGGCTAACAACTTACTCAAACCCAACATCCTTGTATTGAAACAGTGAACAACATATTTTAACGGTGTAATCAGTTATGACAAACAGAGAGTGGACGTTATGGTCAAACTGAACGATAAAGAAGTCTTCAGAAAGATACTTCAATAAGCAACCAATTTTATCTTTTTAAACAACTGTATAATTACTGATGAGTAGTCGGGGATTTGGTTAATTTTCAAGTTGAACATCACCCACAATTGATCGCAGCTGTCGCATCCCCATAGACTTTCCAGTCGGCCCCTTTCGAAAAGAAGCACTAGACTCGAGTTTCGCGGGGTTATCGATTGGAGTTAACAGACAGTA
>JTDE01004958.1:30127-45183 GCA_014338405.1 Paragonimus skrjabini miyazakii
GTCCACGTTTCTGATTGGTCACAAACCCCTAAATGTGATCTGGTTTATAACCGGGTTGTCTTCGGACTGAGTGACATAAAGTAGCTGTACCCGGAGGCCAGTCTTTTCTCTGTGTTCAGTCGTTAGCGTCGAGTGGTTGGGTTGACCGGAAAGTTACGAATTAGTTGTGCATATTTCGTAGTAAGGTGTTCATTATCGTTAACCGTCGTTCTGTTATCTGCCGTTTCACTAACCGTTATTCTGTTGTCTGTTTATGCGCTCGTAGGCCGTACATTGGGTTGCAACAACAGGTGCGTTGTAAATTTTGAGGAGCAGTTCACCTAGTCTCAATCGGACCACAGAGACGACAGGGTTAACACAAAGACATCGGTCTAGGGTCTACTGCGTTTAACTTACCCACTTATGTTACGTCGGCTCACAAAACCAATGGTAAGCCAGATGCGTGAGGGGCAGGCAGCATCTAGATACGGTCGAAGATGCACCTATCACATGCTTACCCTGAAGGGGGTCACGAAGCATTGACAATCTTACAGACAGCCGAAAGTCGTCTTCAGTTCGGTTGGTTGACACTTTATGGAACCACCACCTTCGTGAAGAGTTCCGGAAGATAACACGCTAACTCTGCTCAAAAGAATTATGAACAAATGTCCCGGGTGTTCATCCGTTTTGACAGTGCTCAGTAAGGATGTCCGATCTCTAGTTTCTGCCCAGTTTTGTCATAAACATTCGGGAAGTGTGCTTGAACAATCGTGTAAGCTTGGTGTTGAGTTTATTCCCGGTGCGAAGTTAGCCAACAAGCGGCATATGGACGAAATAGTCTTGTTCAGCTCCTTTACTGAATACACACAAACCACATTGAAAGAAGTGAATGACCGGGTGGGTTTTTATGCAGTGCGCTTCGCACCTTCAGTATGTAGCGCGCTGCGTTGTTTACTACAGGCAATCCGTCTAAAAATTTGGACAGTTTCGCACACATGGGTAGCACGCTCGTCAGCTTGTAACATTGCCCGTGAGATATTAGCAAGGATAACAAAGACACGCGTTGCCTTTGTTCATCTGCATCACTGTCGTGGAAAAGAAGGGTCATAATGCTTGTATGCGTTTTGTTTTGCATTGTTGTTCCTTAGTGCAGCCTGCCTCTGATGAAGACATCGACAGACTGTCGTTGACTACGCCAATTAACTCGCATCAAGTGGAATGATCGTGTGAACAATAAGGCCGATTGCAAGTGCGTATTTCGGAACGTTCGATGTATGCCGATCAGATAATCAAGCTGTACAGTTAGCGGTAGTTGGATCATGTACTTGTCATGCTAAATGAGCGTTCTTCTCACATGGAGATTATTTACCGAGACCACCAACAGCTGGGTAAGCTTATGGGTTATGGATGATAATCACGATGACGTTTGACAACGGCAACTGAGAAGCTTGCACAAATCTCGAAATGTGTGATCAAACGGTAACAGACTCAGCAGTGGCTAAACGTTCGTTAGCTGACCAATTTTGAGAAGTTTGCCGAGAACTTTATAAACCTCACGTAAAGTTTAGGTGGAGTCAAATCGGTGGTCAGTATCGGTTAGATGTGCCGGGACTGCGCTGTCAGTGGATTTCATCCGCATAGTATGGAATCACGCAAGTTTATGCAAACGCTTCCATCAATTGATCACCAATCATTTTTAGCTCTCAGTCGTACCAGTGGGCACAATGGCTAGGGTTGAAGTTGGTCTAGCAATGGTCCATTACGTTACAGAGTGACAAAAATGACGGACAGTACAGCGAAGAAAGAAAATAAACAAAAAAGAACCGAGTTTTACAGAACAGAGTCCAAAAATCTGCAGATGCAAACTAGCCACAGAGTACGACAAAATGTCATGTTTCCAAATGAAGCAAAATAGCCTTCCCAATGCCCGTATCCATGTAAGCCTGTACGCACAAACGTGTGTCAGTGCTTTCAACTGAATGACAACTGGAGAGCCACGATGAAATTGTTGTAGAACCCGCGTTGTGAGACCAAATGAGACGGCGGCACGATCGCCGAACAAGATGCAGAAAGTGACAGTAGAAAAAGTCACTTCACGGGAAATACCATTTCACCTCACCATCAAGAGAATCCTGAGGCGTTGCGAAGATGGCGCAGAGGATTCCGCAATACTGGATCTCGTTCTGTCGATTGTTGGAAAGGCTTCTAAGTACCTCTGCTGACAAGCAGTTCACATCATGTTCCACTGAAATGGTCCAAACCACAATGTTCTCATTTTACGTGATGTGCGAAACAAACAATCGTGGTAAAGCATCCGCCGAACCAAATGCTGGCTGTCAATTGGTGCTTGATGGTAGAAACGTAGCCAAGGAGCACCGATGTTCGGTGCTGGAGACGATCTGCTATATACACTGGAACGGCGTTTTGATCTGAATATTGCAAGTAACCGTCAGAAAAGTGGTGACGTTCATAAAGCATTTCGGCAAACTGCTTCACCGCGAATATAATTGACAGTGCTTCTATTTCGACTTAACCGTAATTCCTGTCTGCCCCCCTCAGTGTTCTGGGTGCTTGAGCTAGCGTCCAGTTTAGAGCCATCCGGTGATTGGTAGGATTTGACTGCGCAAATACTGTGGTTTGAGGCAATCGAGGCCACCAAAATGTTCAATGAACGGTCAAGAATAGATTCGTAGTGAGCGTAGCCCTTATATGATTAAAAGCATTTCGGCATTTAGCAGACCAGTTCCACACTGCATCCATTCTCAGGAGTTGGTTTAACGGCATTGGGTATGGTGCACTGCTAGTCAGAAGGTACCGAAGTGGTGCAGCAGTCGTAGGAACGACAGCAATGTTGAGACGTCAGCTGGAGGAGACACTCGAGTGGTCGTGTGAACATTGGCTGAATCGGGGCGGCGGCCAGTCGGTGATAAACTCCAGATACATGATCGACTGCATAAGCATGTTCAGCTTTTTGGCATGAGGACGAAAGTCAAATTCAGCTAAGGAGGCAGCCAAGCTTTTCGAACAACTAATCAGGACTGACGCCTACCACAAGGATGTCGCCGAGTTACGCTGAAACCCTTGGGACTTCAGTCAGCACCAAGTCCAGGACCAGCTGGGAGATTACAGGCACCGATTCCCCTTCAAAAGGTAGACAACGGTAGTGGAATATTTCCCGATGGCTAGTGATGGTCATCAACTCTTCGAAATTTTCATCGACCTCAGCTTGCCGGTATTCTTTGGCCCGAGCGAGTTTGGAAAAGCATCTACCATCATTTGGCCTTGCAAACAAATCTTCAGGAGCCGGAAGCCGGTATTGGCGGTTCTTTAGTGCGGTATTTAACCCTAATGAGAAGTACGCATACAGCCAAATGGAGCCGTTGACCTTCTTGGCAATGACGGTAGAAGAAGCCCAAGCGGAGTGATTGACTGGCTAGAGAACCCTCTCCGATTCTTCGTCCACAACTGTTGAAGTAACATAAGATACTGGTTGTCCGGGCCGGAAAACAGACTTAAAAGCCGGGTGTAAACTCAGTACTGCTGTCGCTTTGTTACAGCAACCAGAATATTCCTGAAACACACCGTTTTTTGACTTCTCCATCTGAATCTGACGAAAGTTGTCTGGCTTAGGATCTGCTGACGGGGCTGGAACCTTCACACTATTAAACAACTGGCTGAGAGGCATACCAAAAGAGTCAGCTTTTGAATTTAATCAACGCCCAGAAAAGTCAGTTTCGGACGGTCGCTAAGACAGACCGTGACACTTGCACGGACAACACTGTGCTCGATATCACAGTTTAATTCGCCAGTGTAAATTTTCCTAGAAGTGCGTTCTGAGTAGAATGTTCCATTATCTTGTACACCAGGCAGCCAACGTCCTCCTAGGTTTGTCGCGAAATCAGCGTAATGTCGGAACCAGTGTCTAGTTGCACTCATACCAGACTGTCGTTCATCTTTGCCGATAAATATTTGAGACACGCAGCAAAGCTGTGGTTATGTGCAAAACGAAATTCAAGTTTGCTACTTGTTTCTTCGGTTCTTTAGAAGCGACGGCAGACGTCTGAATCATTGGGTGGAACAGCAGCGTCTCTATTTATTTGAACCGATTACATTTTTGACGTCTGTGCTGCCTAAATGGACAGAATCGCATACAATACCAATCATCGGATTGCCAAGATACACCTGGGGGCTTCGGTAAGAGTTCCGTATCATGCTTCTCGGTTTTGCGATTGGATGACCGCTGTGAAATGGCATGGACTGCAGTTAACCCCGACTGTTCAATCATGGCTGTATCACATTTCAGATTGATCAAGCGTTGACATTTAGTAGTCATGTCAGGATTTTGTTCAGAATTGTTCAAAGTTCGGATATGAATAATAGCATTTCGGGTTGATTGTAAACAGCAAACAAATATCAGGCGCTCGAACTGATACTCCGTCACTGTCCGCAGCTAGAACTTTCCACACCCTTGGTTTACCGCACTCGTGTAAGTGACGAAATCATCACACTAAACTTTCGGCAGCTTCAGCCACTGATACCGGATGTTGAACAGGGATGACTACTTCGCGAAAATATTCGTCAACGTCTTCGGAACTTCATCAAACATGACATCACATGATGGAATCAGTACACCTCGAGATTTTTTATCGTACTGAGTTTTCGAAGAAACAATGCATTAACTATATCAGCTAAATCCACTCGGGAGATATCGTATCGGCTAAACTAAGATTCGGAAGTCACTCGGGCATCAGCACTGATGCTGTTCGTGATGGCGTCTACTATTGAACCCAGGTGAAACCCTGTTAGAATTTGTTGACATCATGGAGTAATTGCGCGCAAAAGTTCCGATCAACTTCATTACTTCCACTGGAACTGCCACTGATCGCGCAGGTTTCGTATTGAAAATCGGAAGTCGCCCGTTATTAGTACATGCTCAATCGTACGGCTTCAATCCAAACCCAAAAAGAAGACGTCAGCACTGCCGTTTATGGGAAACAAGTAAAAAATTAGACTACAGGAGCCCTGAACTTATATGGTAGACAAACACAAGGCAGTCAAAACAGAGCAGACCAGACAGGACGGCCATATATGGTAGTTGTGGTGTTAGAACGGGTAAAGTTATGGAAGTGTCAGCAAGCAAACAGGAAAAAACAGTGGGGAAAATACAAATCCATCCACCGACGCCGAATCTGCTTCAAGCAAACTGGATCGAAATATCCCAGCTTCAACTCAAATAGCTGAAGTTCGATTCCAACCGTAGGTTTGCACAATCTCACGAAGGATACCCCCCGAAACTAGTGCGATCAATACTGCCCGACTCGTTTCGTTAGCAAATGCACCCTTCCTAACAAGTATGTATTTATTGGTCAGTATTAATTGGAAACGCATGCCTAGTTTCGTAATTGATCACACCCATCAGGCATGCGCATTCATTAAACCTTGACTACACACCTTATCAAGTGTTTTTGATCACCACTGCTGCCAAACAGCACAGCAAAGATAAATCGCAAATGAAAAAATGTCCTAAACCACAAAACCAATGTAAACTTTTGTATTTGTTGTCCGAGCTAACGGTGGCTCAAAAGAGCTTGAACTCCCAACATGTGGGTGATAAAACTATGTTCGAGTTAATGTCAACATAGCCACTTAATGCAAGTGTACTGAACTAAAAAACTCACTTGCATCTCTGAAGTTCCAGTAACGGAAGTCTGGGATTGAGGATTATACTTGCAACGTTCGTAAACTGCGTAATCCAATATTGTTTTTTTACATCGAGAATTCTTGAACAAATTACGGTCTCCCAACGAATGATTCTACAGAGTGAATAGTACAAACATAAACTACCTTGGCAGTAGAACACGAAACAGTCTCACCAGCGACACAGTTCGTAGTATGCAATGACGAATGAATTGTGTCAGTCGTAGGGTCGTCCGGAGCAGAGGTAAGACCGTCTTCAGCAAGCAACTGGAACGCAAGCGCTAAGGATGCTTCTTCATTCTTCCTTTCCTCGACATCCTTTAGGCGGGTGAACTTCGCCAATTCATTGAGGTATTCCGAGTGAAGTTCACCCGGACGAGCAGGAACGGCATCACATCGTTTCGCTGAAAGCGTAAGCGTACTGTTCAAAAGAGCACACCTTTATTTATCTCATCGAGACACAACTGTTCAGACTTCCGTAGAGTTGGAGATACACCTGAGTCTCTTGCTTGGTAGTAATTCGGAAACTGAGCGCGAAGCTCATTCTCCCGACGTGTGTCCACAGCACAATTTAAATCCTTTATTTTGCGTAGCCAATTCGACAATCGAAAACGGCACATAGGACACTGATACGATGTTTCCCCGACAGCAGAGAGAATGCAGTCTTTACAAAAAACATGGTTACAAGGTAGCGCAGTAGGCCGATAGAGTATACTCAAACATATGGGACAGATTACTGGATTTTCCATTATGAGCTAAGATGGGAACCTAAAATTGTACGTTAGAATAAATTCAGTGATAAAAATTAGTGTAGATATAAGGAGTCACATCCTTCAAGTAAAATATACAACTAATTTTTTGCGGTTACAAATGCACACGAGACAAAACATTCAACATAGACGATTTCCTATAGCCCAAAATGCGGTTAAGGTATAAGACACCAATAAAAAGCCTGAGTATGTTAGGTGAGTTTCCCGGGAGAGAGCTAGGAGCGTCCAATGTCTGTTAGCATGAGCACAACTAATTCTGCAGCCACTTTATACTTACTTCCAACGTTGAACGAGTACTTCTGATCAGCACACTCAATAAACCCAGATGCCTCTACGATAGTTATAACGGACAAAAATATGTTTAGGCAGTCCACATGTGCTTAACAAGAAGATAAACCTAACAATTGGCATGAGGAGAGGATAAATATTACTCGGTGCATACAGTAAAGCGACAAATTATAAGTTACACGGGGAATGTAACTCCCGTTGTCGTATCTATTTTGGTCCTCCCTTTCTCCATTTGACCAGTTTTATCAATCGTATCATACTTACTTTGCTGACCTAACTATATAATTTTACCATATGGGGCTACGTATCTGTATATTTTCCATCTCGAACGAACTGCCTTAAATGTAAGTTTATTCCTGTTCACGATTGTATTTGCCCGGTATTATTCGTCACAAAATAACCACGAGCTAGCCAAGACAGTCTTTTGACAGTGACAAATCACGGGTGCGAAAATTCCGGCGGAAAACTGTGTAAGTCTAACAGTCCTCTACAAAGAATGTGTAACAGGAAACCGAGCAGTCCTTAACTGAACAGGATACCAGAAGTATGAGTAAACGGCTGGTAAAACACTCCCGCAACGATCGTGGTTGATCCTGACGATTTATCCCAAGCATTTACAATAAAATGGATTAGGCCTGAACACCGACCTAGCCAGAGCTATATAGAATTCGACATCAAATTTACTTATCACGAACTGGTGCTCAGTAAAAGAACTAACTCCTCATTGTATCAGCACAGCTAGCTAACACGCACTGATGAGGCAAACTCCATTTCCATAAGGAAGCGATCAGTGCCAGTGAAACGTACTGTAATCTTGAGATCACATCGCGCTTAAGTAAAAATGGACCTAGCAAGTCAATTTCGATTATTCAAGAAAGGAGAATAGGCAGCTGCAGTGTCATGCTACCAGAATGAACTGGATATAGACCTTCGATTATTGCTAGGAATAGAGCAACAAGTCATACGGAATGAGCAAGACGTCGGTTGGAACGACATTAAATAAGTAAAAGAAACTACCTCTACAGAAGAACAATAGTACTGTTCCATCAAAAGAAATAGGCGTAACAATAATAAAAGGTTTACGACAACCAAAAATAATGTAATGTTGACGATACTCATAATTTTTTGCAAAATACGACTACAGGAAATCACTACACTCGTATATGTCTGGAGTCAATAACAACGACATAGGTGTTGGTGCACGCGAGTGGAAATGTCCTATTAAGTAAGAAAACACAACAAGAAACGAAATGGGAATAAACAGACAGCTACAACACGAGCTCCATCTACTAGTATGCGTCGCCATATCAGACAGTGTCACTAATCAGAAGTGCTCACTGTCTTTCGGAAGGTTTACCGACGCAAACCACAAAGTTATTGCCTTCATGATCCGAACTGAAGAACTGCGTTGGAAGCCACCTCTAGATAACATATTCGTAAACAGGACACGATGTTGAAGATGGTAGAACAGCATCTGGAAAACGTGTCCAAGCTGACGACGCCTGGGAGGTGAGATCAATATGATCAAGGGTTGACATAATCTGTTCGTACTTAAAACCCATCCGCAAACTCCGTCACTGTAGACACAGTGTTCCCACCACACACCGTTAATATTCCGGATAAGAGGATTATCAGAAACGGACATTAGGTGGACGTCTTTCGCGAGAATGAGCAAGGTTACGTAGCTGTATAATAAGATTGCTTACATGGTGACACTATGCGCTCAGATCTGTACAGAAACAGTGAAACCACGCCGACAAAACAGATAACAAGTTAGAAAATGCTACATGAGTTTTAAGACAGAATTTGATATCACCAGACATTTTATCGGCGCTGACAAAGCTCACAAAATATGGAAACTTTTTGACTACCTTCGATGGCTCGCCACCAAGGATTGCAGAACGGACGTTTTCTACATGAATGGCGAGGTTTATACACTTGGCGGAGAAGGGAGATATGATCACTGAAGCCACCGACGGAAAGAAAAACTTAGCATGTACAACGCCGACGTGTTGTTTACGTCTTACGCTTAGTCCACGAAGTAGAATGGCAGCAGGCAACTTCGATGCTACAGGAAGTAGGTCAATTCTTCGATGACCTCTACAAACGAATTATGTGGGTCCATCGTGAGAATGTGCATTATGCTAGTCAAATTACAAAATTTGCGGAATAGTCATTCGCTCTTTGACCAGAGTTGGACCTCCATCTATAAAAAGAGCAAACAAAACTGGCCGGATGTCCCTTAGCGTGATTAACTCGAGCACAGGCGAGATCTCCGCTCCCCATAGCAGAAAAACCTCAACAGGCCAATGGGCACAGAAAGTGTTCGGAAGCATACATCAAAGGCAACAGAGGCTAACTAAACCATCATAAGTGCTCATATTCGCCGGGCCTCGCAAATGTATCCTAGCTGCATTCATAACCAATAGCGCAAATTTGTGATGTCTGGAAAGAGGTCTGTGAAGTTGCCGTGCAGTATTTGGCAGATCACTCAGGAGATGGAGTCGACATGGAAGACTAGAATCCGGTAAACAAGAGTGAGTCCACATAATGACAGTAGTTATAAAGAATATATATTATTTATATGAGTAGGTAACCTATTACTGGTAAAAATTGAGAGTTTTCCCTATGTTGACATAATCGAGAGAATGGTCACATGTGATTCGACAAATGAACACTCAGTCCTATACAAGTAGTACGCAAATTCTGGGGGTTAAAAGTGCGACATCTGTACACGAGTTGTACCGCATCACTGTGCAATAACTAGAGAACTGCAACACCCGTGCCCCTAAACGTTGTTACAGTCTCACTAGATCACCCGAAATGACTGATGGATTCAGCGTGATCATTGGCCCACCATGCACACAGGCTTCCGTCCGCGTCGTGAATTGGTGAAGCTGGAATTTATCGAACTTTTTTTTACAACGGTTGTCTTCTGTGTTGACTGACAGCCAGCACAGAAGCAAGATCGTGGGGAAAATTCCGTGGGTTTGTCGTACTTGTGACTCACGTGATCAGTCAGGGTCAAGTTTATGACAGAGACAACACCCTCTCTTCCGCAGGGTAAACAAACACGGGTATCAACAGCTGCACTCAAGTAGCCCCATCTCTTCAAAAACGTGGTCGGATTTGACATGCAAAGGTCTCTTCAACACAACGAAGGCCAGTATAAGTAACTAAGCGACGTTCCTAAAGTTGTCCTCTGATTAAAGAGCTGAACATGTGATCACGAACATTCTCACGCAAATTTACTAACCTTGCATTGTTGACACAGGAGACGATGCCTCATGATTCTAGATGAATAAGATCTAACTCCTGGGCCTTATACCCTCTCACTCGTATTCGTACATAACGATTCATTAATTATCTAAGAAATAATCTGTTTGGAGCGCTCTAATGCTGATTCAGATTCCCGGAGCCTGGCGACATATGAGGGCATTAAATTCGCGTTTTTACGAACCACCTTTACTCAGCTGATATCCTTCATCTAAATGTACGGAAAATGCTTTCTGATTTCGTCTTGTCCCCAAATTAGAAAAACGCCATGAAATATCCAGACTATAGCGCCTCCGTATGTGCCCTTAAAACTATCTATATTCAACTAAAAAACGAATTGTTTTCAGGTCATCTACTGATAACATGCAGACAAGATGGTGGACAAAGTCTTGATCAATACCCTCGATAACTACGAGGTTTAGCAAGACATTGAGATTTCAAAGCCGTCAGTACCGGACAACATCACAGTTACGCCCCGCGGGGAGCATTTAAAAGTGGGCTGATTTTAAATTTTATCAGTCAATCTTTTAAAACAGAAAACCATAAGCCCAAAGCCGAATCACTCGATATGGCTCAAAACGATCTCTGTAATGTCTGGGTTCAAGTGTGCCTAGTCGATATAGCGACCTTGCCATAAAGAATTCTACTGCTTGTTCCCTTGAGTGCCGTCAACTTCATACGTTTCTCCTGCGGTGAAAAATCTCACAATAATTTGTTAGGACTTGATGTAACAGTTTATTCGGTTAGCGCATGGTATGGAATCCCTCAGCAACCGGCTTTATAACACAGTGTGACATCCCATGTCCCAGAAGTTTCAGAGAACGCGTCGCGGGTGACACATCCGTTATTGTTTCATGCTTTCGTAGACCCAAGAAGTTCTCTCAGATTCCAGTCACATTTCTCTGGTTTCTTCCCACAGAGTGATGCGTAGTTTGCATATGCAAACGTACCATTAAGCTTTCTGTTTTGATTCCATTATCACTGCGTTGATAACTTTGGCTATACCGTCGGTGAAGCATAAGTACCAAACCAGCTGTCTAAGAAGTTGTCATTACGAAGAGCTTAATAGCTGCTGGACAGAAATCTCATTGACCATTCATGAAGCAGGTACTGTAGCATGCGACACGAGGGTCTGTGAGTTGAATAAACAATGGATCTCAGACAAATCTGTGGAGTTGTTGAAAGTCAGACAGGACATTCCTTCTGGCAGTCCACAAAACAAGGTTGGAAGATATATCCGTAAGAAACTGAAACGTAGCCTACACGCCGACCGTGTGGCCTAGTTAATGGAGTAAGGTAAGGAAATGGAAACCGCTTTTGCTTCGGGGAACATCAACAGACTATTCAAGCTCATCCGTGCTACTGGTCTAAGGCGACCATCTGTCAATGAAATAAACAGCGCGGCAGACTGCACACACAATCATAATAAGTCCAGAAGGTTAGTGCGGTGGGCGAAACACTCAATTTAGCTGGTATCCTGCTCATATTGTTGCCGCTACAAACTTATGTGGCACCCTGGTGGGTTGATTTGTCACCACCACCGAGACCGAGGGTCGCAGTTGTATTTCGGATTTAAAACGTAATAAGGCTGCTGGCCCAGATGATCTCGTGTCGGCGCTTTTCAAAGAAAGTGAAGAGGCGTTAATACAGGCCTTGGCTCAGTTAACTGAGTTGAAACAAATGTTTCAACTTGTGTGAACAACGCAGACCATTCATCCACGCTGAGGTCACTCTACAATAGTTTCTACATTCAAGAAAGGAATCCGGGACCCTAATGAAAACAACAAAGGAATTAGTTTGACCTCAATCGAGAGGCAAACATTAGAAGAGAACAGGGAGGGTTTCGCCCTGGGCGGGGTTGTCCTGATGAAATGTTTAATCCTTGCCGAATGCTGGAACAGAATCACGCATACCGTCGGTCAACAACTGCCGTATCTTTCGACGATAAAAGTGCGCTTAGTTTAGTGGATCGATCCGCACTTTTAGGGTCGCTTAAATGCAGGGTTGTACCGACACTGTATGTGGACATACTGTCAGTGTGTTATTCTCATGCCTCTGCGCATGTTAAGGTTTACAATGAACTGTCTAACAGTTTCAACACTAGCGTAGTGACCTGGAGATAATCCCGGTCTGCCTGCTGTACGATGTGTAAAATCCTTCCTAAAATCTTAGCTCACATTGTACATAGGACCTCAAGGATTTTTGCTTGACGCATGTGATCGCGTTTGTTTGTTTGCATGTTCGTCGGCCTATGCGCGTCAAGGACGCCATATACATCCTTCCAGCTTAAGCCGGAATTGCTCGCGCGCTTGACGGTCGGATCCTTAGCCTCGAGGCATGTGGCTATTAAACGAGTAATGAGAATGGGTAAATGGCAGGATAATATATACAGTCTTAGGCCTATGTTGGCTGAGTTCGCCAACCCCAGGCACCGAGATAGATTCCTGGCGGCAGCAGGGCAGATATGCACGGCCACACAAGGTCGAGTTACGGTAACTCCGGACGACTCGGCTGGGTAGAAGAATACTAGCCGTCCCAGTGGTACTGGATCACCAACTGCACCACAACAGTGCATTAAAGATTTGGTGCCACGAGTACGGTTAACAAGCTTACTCGTGGAACAGGAGAATGGGGAGACAAACGGAAGATTTACACTCATTGTAAAAGCAACGCAACGTAGAGTGTGGATCGTTTGGCTTGAAGCCAGGAAGGAGTGGACAACCTCCTACAAAAAACGGGTGGAGTGCTCAGGTGTAAATTTTGGGCCATGCGCCGCCCCTCGAGTCAAGGAGATTGAAACAAGGGGTGGTTGTGAAGTCCCTGGGAGTACTGTATACTAATGCTGGTAGTCTGGAGAACAAATGGACTGAGCCCTCAGGGGAACTAGGAGGAGAGAAAGTCGTTGCAGTTACTGAGACCTAGTTACGAGTGGATATGGCAGTCGATAAGATATGCCTACCGGGATACGCGACCCACAGGGTAGATAGACAAGATGGCAGAATGGGTGAGGGTGTTCTGTTGTTGATAGCGCAGCATTATGGGCAGCGCCAAGAAGAGGAGTTTAATTTGGGAAATATTCAGTTATTAAGCTGTTCCTTGGCAGACAGCAGAACAACGTCGCTGCTCTCGTGCGTTTACAGAGGTCTCTTCCACTCGTTAGGAGGATGAACAACTACTCAATGTTCTTAGGAGACAAACGAGCGCGTCACAGCGGCTCCTCATTGTAGGAGATTTCAACGCTCCATAAGTGGACTGGAGATTGATGCATGCTGCCAGTGGTACATTTGGTGAGGCATTGTTGAATCTTCTAAACGAGAAGGCATTACCTCAACATGTCAATGAGATCACTAGGTGGAGGGAAGGTCAAAATGTTACAGACTTGGATCTGGTTATAACAAGAAATCCCAACGACGTTTCAGACTTGAAGGTCGGAACACCCTTGGGCAAGAGTGACCATGGAATCATACGTTTGTCATGGTACCAGTGATGTCAACCAAGCTTGGGTGATAATTAAAGATAACCTTATGCAGCTAACCGACACGCATGTACCAATAAAACGCATCAGACGTAAAGGCAAGCCTCTGTGGTGGAAGAGTAGGGTCGAAAAGGCACTGAGATGCAAAAGGAAAGCCTGGACTGTATACAAACAGTCTGGGGGTACATCAGGTTTTGTCAGCATAAGGCGGCCAGAAAAAGATATACTGAGGTACAAAATGCCTGCATGAAAAAGTTTGAAATGAATTTGGCAAAGAACCATAATAAGAACCCTAAAACTTTTTTTAGCTATGTGCAGGCCATAGGGCCATTAGGAGAGGGCTGCCTAGCATTGTTGATACTGACAGCAATGTTATCGAATCATTACTAAAAAAAGCATAGGTTTTCCGCCGGTTTTTTGCGGCAGTACATATTCCGAACTCTGGATCTACCACAGTGGGACTCAGCATAGGAATTGCAAGAGGGCCAATGATGAAGGAAGTTGAAATAAGATAGGAGGAGGTTAAGGATGGATTGGATAAGCTAGGCGTGAATAAGGTGATGGGGCCGGACTGTATCCATTCAAGGATACTAAGACCTCTTAGTGATGGTTAACAGGAGCCCCTCACCGTGTTGTTTAATCTAACCTTACAGAAGGCCATCATCCCAGATGACTGGGGGAAGGCAGAGGTTATACCCGTCCATAAGAGGGGGAAAGAAGCGCGAGGCGGGCAACTATCGACCAGTAAGTCTCACGTCAGTTGTCCTGAAACTGCTGGAAAGAATTATTAAAGATAGGATTGTGAGACACCTTACTGAAAATAGGCTTCTCTCTGCAGGCATAGGTCTTGTCTTACCAACCTGATTTGCTTCCTCGATGCGATCACAGAGAGGCTGGATACGGGAGAGAAAGTTGAGGTTTGCTACTTAGACTTCAGGAAGACATTCGATTCTGTGAGCCACCGATTGCTGGTCCTCAAATTGAAGACCTTTAGTCTTCCTTCAAGAATGGCAGGATGGATACAGGACTTCTTGAGAAGTCGCACCTTCCATGTAGAAGCAGAAGGGAAAAGGTCCACAGAAGGTGCAGTAGTTAGTGGGGTACCTCATAGAACAGTGCTTGGACCAATACTATTTTTAGTGTTCATCAATGATCTCACCAAAAATCTGAAGTGTCCCTGCTACATCTTCGCTGATGATGTAGGAAATCCTGACAACACGAGCATGCAGGAGGATTTGAATACTGTTCAGGAGTGGTCAAATGAATGGCACCTATCCTTGAATGTAGACAATTGTAATCAGCTGCTTGCTGGGGAACAGCCAGGGTCAGTCAGATAGTTTGGCAAGGAGGGTGAAGAGAGGAAGCTGAGGAGGATAGAAACAACTAAGGACCTGGAAATGCACATAGAGGGGAACTTCAAGGTTTCCAAACAATGTATAGAGGCGGCGCGAAAAGGTAATATAGAGCTCTATATATTGAGGAAAACGTTCACGTCAAGGAGCCCGGAGGTGTTGTTGCCGCTTTATAAAACTTATGTTAGGCCACATCTGGAATAATGTGTGCAGGCTTGG
>JTDE01004959.1:0-16741 GCA_014338405.1 Paragonimus skrjabini miyazakii
AAACGCAACAGACTGACACCACACACAACAAACACCTCACAACGGACTAAATCCACGGGTACCTCCGGAAAAATAAACGCTCTCCACATTGCTCGGAATAGGTGTAAGCGGGAAATCCGTGGACACATTGCACTCGTACCGGAAGGCTCCCACTGAAGTTTTGTGCAAACAGAACCTCCTACTTCAGCATGTGGGCCGACTAAAAAAGGAAGTCTTCAGCTGTTTCTCTGTGACCGCCAAGCCGTGAGATGTTCGACCGCATAGGTGTAGCCAGGTTATTCACGGAGAATTATTTGGTTGCGTTGAAACATATACCGTTATTATTATCAGAACGTTGCGCCGCTAAACTCCTACCCTACCCAAACGCCACAGTTATCCACAACCGTCACATATCCGTGACTTTTCCGCACTAAAGGTTGAAGCCCACTTATTCCGGGTCGACTCATATAGTGCGATTGGCCCAGAAGAGGTTAACTTTGGAGTCCTGAAGGAAACAACTGCTAGTCCAGCAGAACTCCTTCAATAGCTGCTTAAACGAACAAAGCAGACTAGCGTTCACCTTGATGCAAAGAAAGAAGACATTGTCACGCACATCCTTGAGGCAGGTGACCGGCAATCCCCCGCTGGCTGCCAGCTGATCAGTCTTGCTAGCATCCCATGCAAAGTAATGCAGCACTTATTAAAGCTAGTAGTCTTCAAACATTTTCTGTGGAATAGTCTTTCCATCCGCGCAGCACGGTTTCCCTCCTAGTTGTTCACGCGTGACCGATATGCCCTCTTTTATGGAAAATCGAAAAGAGGCAAAAAGACAATGGCATTAACTCAGATGCTATATTCCCCGAATTCGCTGTCATCCAATAGTGTCCCACGTGGTCCTCTCAGACATAAGCCGGAGGGTTACGGAACTCTCCCCTTCTGGGTTGCCTCCTTTCTCGCCACTGGAACTTATGCAGTTAGAAACGGGTTAGACCTTTTATCTTTCTCAATGGTTTGTGCGGGGTTTCTCAATGGTAGGTGCTGGGTTCTGTGTTATTTTTTATTCACATCATCTACCTTCAGGAAACTATGTCCAGGAACGTTGTCCTCCGCGTTGACGATTTACAAATTCGGAACGTCAGTGATCTCAGTGCGCTGCACGCTTGTGTTGACGCGACTAGTCGGTGGTCGGGCAATTGCGGTTTACATATAAACGACGATAAGTTAGCATCTATGTCACTCTGGAAAAACTCTGGGAACGCCTTCGTGATCCATGGTGAACTGATCACAACGTATGCCATGAAAATCGGTCCGAAGAAGACCTGGGATCCGGATGTAGTCTGCTTTGCGAGTCATCGTAGGATGGTGGTAAAATAAGAATTGTTATTCTTTAGTTGGTTAAACGCACCTCCACCCGCATAGAAAAGTGGTTCGAACACCTTACGAGATGTGAATAAGTCTTCTACACGAGCGTATCAGTCAAGTCGTTTAAACCGGCTTGACAAAGAGCATACTCGATGTCGAGCGTGTCGAACATTTGACTGTTGAGCCGCTAGCGGACCAAAGAAACGTCGCGTACTGGTCCAGACTTGAGACTATCGAACTGTATTTGCCTGAATATGTGTGGCTCCGCGCTGCCCTAATCCTCACGTTCTTCTTCCTTGGCGCAGACTTTGTGGAACAGTTTATCATTCTAGCTGCTTTTGATAGTTGACAAAAAAACACGCTAGGAGGCATTACGACCTCCGTCCTCTAACCCTTTTCTGGCAACAGTTCCTTCTGTATAGGGTGACTAACCATTGGACTAACCTTCCTTCTGAAGTCGGTAGCGGCTCTTCTGGAGACCACGTCAAAAACTACTAGATTCCCATTAATCTAAAACGTAGTTAAACTCTCAATGTTACCCTGTTACTGATACATACTGTAGTAGACAACGGCGGTGAAACACCCGTTTTCAAAGACTGCTTTTCGAGTCAGCAGGCACCCACTTTATGCCGAATAAGACCGACCGACTTAATTTGGGCTCCTTGAAGCTTCAGTCGCGAACGTGCGAATTAATGGCTGAAAAAGCTAAAATTACTTTAGGCCTGGTACAAGTTGTACAAAGGCACATTTGCTGATTAACTGGCATTCGAGACATATGAGACATGTGTTTGCCTACCGCTCCTGAAACTGGATCCATCGCAACACGTCAGCTACAAGAATTACATCCATCCCGCTAAGTCGCGAGCCATGGGTTCAACAGACAGGGACCAGAAGCTTACAAAAATCTTTGAGGATACGTCCTTCCTGTTCAGCTCACGGGTCCAGTACACCTGGCTGGTTGAACAGGATGCGGGAGAACATGTCATCTATACTGGCCTTGTCAACCGTGAGTGCGACGGTTCAGGCCTGATCCTATCACAGGGGATCAGCTTTGCCACCTGGTCTTCATTCGCGATCTCCACCTAGTTAACAATGCTGAGCTCCGCAACAATTTTCCGGCCAAAATTGGACGGGAACCAAATATGAAGCCTGGACTGGCCGTGGACGAGTGCAAGAGGCCGGTCAGCCTCAAGCAGCACTCGGCCAAGACTTAACATGCACAACGGGCGCTCTTCTCACCTCAATTCGTTTGTCTCTTCGTACCACACTCTTCTGTGTGGCACTCCCAAACCAGTCCCACTGATGCCAAGGAACCTTTATCTGCTTTTTGTTTTTGTGGTATTTGGCATTTTTAAACTTTCGTTCATTTTGACAGCATTATAGCCAACAGTGCTACGTGGTCGAATAGACATAATGTCTCTGCCAGCTACGTGCGATGGTCCTGCACGGCTGGTGGGTACGGCACTTTCGAAATTGATTTTCGTAGAAAGAATGATTTATCACATACGTGATTCGAATAGTCGCGTCAGTCCTAGCAACGAAGGCTTGCAATCACTACCAATAAGATTTCACATTTGAGCTGAAGAACGATCGGTGAGAAAGAGATGAATGAAGACAGGAAGAGTGGTCACCGACTTTCTATCACATAAGTGACGGTCGTCAAACTCCTAAGGCATCCAGCTACTTTAATACTGATCACCTTCCAGGTCATCCTTTCCAATCGCTGGAAGTTCGAGTTCACATCAGTTTTTAGTTGGTACGTCTCCAGCTTGGTAGGGCCGCCGACCTAGCGAATGTCTCCAAGAATCCCTGGAATTCCCTGGATGGTCTTCCTGCCTACCCATCATCTTAGACAGTAGCTAGTGCATGCGGTAGCTCAGTGCAGTTGACTGGACGACTGCTTTGTTGGGTTTCATTTGGCGCCACAGCCATAAGGAGTAGATGCTATCTCTCCAACTCCTGTCTCGATACTCAGGTTTTCGACTGGCTTGAAATGCTTTGCCTCCTTGATGTCGAAATCCAGGCCATCTTCCATCAAGTGCAGTCTCCAGCAGCACTCCCAAAGCTGTCCATTCATATCTCTCGCCCGCTGTGTCCCTGTTACGGGGCGGCACTGGTCTCTGCTCCTGCCCCGGAACCCTGGCATAATTTTGCTACGGCAGCCAACCGGCCTTTCGTCCAAAACGACCGGTCCCCAACGCAGTCCTGCAGCTTGTGGACCAGGAGCCAAACGTCTAGAACAACCTGATGTCCTTCTACCAGCATTCTACTCCAGGTGGGCTGTCCTCATTGTCACGGTGAAAAAGTTCAACCGTTCCATCTGGATCCTGCCGTGACTTATAAACTGGCCCCAGTTATGTGGTGGAAGCAAACTGGTACTCCTTCGTAGTGCTTGAGGACATATCCATCGTATTCAACGGTGGCACCTGGTCGAGCTGGGCTAGGCCGAGGCCTAGCACCGTGATCATGTGATCTATCCACGATCAATACTCCTTGAGGCCTTATCCAGTTCATCAGATTTATGGTTGGTGTCAAAACCGCACAAGCCATTTTACAACGTTAACGACATAAGGCTTACCGACCTGCCTTATGAGGCCAACTACTTCGACAAGAGTATCGTGAAGGGCTGAACGACCAACAACTCCCAGAATGACTCGCCGTGGTTCACTAATGCGACCTGCTACCCGGTTTCCGATTGAGAACGCACAAACACCAAATAGTTTTACCGTCCATCATGCTTCCAAGTTTTATTTCCGACGGTCCGTGCCGCCATCCGGATCCCAGGGACATTTGCGCAACTTGATAGATACCTGTTTTCAACGACCTTTCCAAGCTCAGATCCCAACTTAGCCTCACTAGATGTTGCACTGCCTTCCTTCCAAAGCCACACGATGTTCAGATTCTGCTCGGTCATCTGGTGCAGACAGACGCCGCATGGTGTTGGACCCTCGGTTGTGAAAGCTTTTCCGCCAGGTTGGGGAAAATGCCAGGCCACGACTCGCAGTGGACACACCACAATTCAACACCCGCGAGTGTGGCCCATGCCGATGTCTGTAAACGTGGTGTTAGAGCCGGGTGGTCCCGATGTGACAAATATTCTTGCCATGCGTACGCATGCATAGGAAGAGAAGCACGTCAGGTAGGGAAAGAGGCCCTGTCTTTAGTCTTTTTAAGTGAAAAAATTTCACAACTTTCTACACGGTGCGCATTTTCCCTTGTCACTCGACCATAAACCACCACTGTCCATATTTAGATCAAGGAAGTGCACTCTCCTGTATACCGCCGATCAACCGCAGCGATGGACCATAATGAGTTCGCAATCCACCACCACCTCACAGATGAACTCGAGCAACCTGATGGCCCGTCGCTTCAGATCCGCAACCGAACCTTCACCGATGAGGACACTACAGTTACTGTTCTTGCCATTGAGGACGATGTGCGCCACCAGCATTCGGACGCTATTGGCAGAATCCGACTGACTGCCTCGACAATGGACGCGCCACAGTACGGGATCCAGCCCTCAGGCGAGTAACCGCCTTTGTCCAGACGAAGTGGTTCGGCTTCTTTTTCGTGGGCGAGCTCAGTCAACCACACCGCTAGCATGATGGTCTGACGGTGATTGATTCCCGTTCGAAATTTCCCTATCACCTGGTTGTTCCAATGCCTCTTAAGTTTCCTTTCCCACGGAAGTTTCATTTTGATCATCCCGGTACCAGTAGGATGAAACCGGCTGCTCATAAATGTGTATACTGGCCAACCGTGGACGGCCAAGCCAAGGAGCTAGTAATATAGCGTTAACAGCGTTAGCGTTAAGCTGGATGCTAAGCCATCCAATAAACAGGATACCGCGTAGTGAAGACCAGCTTAGGGTCTATAGTCACGATTACAATTTGAGTTCGCTAGTCCGATGGATGGGGCCGGCTGATCCGTTTCGGTCGACGCATGTTCCAAATGGCCAATAACACCCAGCTGTTTACCCCACCACAAAACTAAACGAACGCAACCGCGACCGCCTGTCAAGTGAAGTTGCTGTGTGACGGTCATATCACTGGTATGATATAGGAAAGTCAATGTAACATGTTGCGTCCGCGGTACTCTGGCGCAAAAATGACAGACAGCAAAAACTTGCTCCCGTTGGACATTTTGTTAGACACGCCCATCATCCCGGACACATTCACTCCATCAATTTTTTCGTCAAATGTAAGGTCAGTATCAGCCTTCTGCGTAGACGTTTGATCAGCAGTACCAGACGCCTGCTAATTCAACCTCTAGCTGAACCTTCCGGAGAATGATTACTAATGACCAAAATCTCAAACGTGTTGGGGAAAGTTTATTTTCACAAGTTGAAACACTGAGTTCCCCATAACCACTACACCAAAGCACAAGGAAGAAGTGTGGTGATATGTTAACATTTTATTCCCTCTCGTCAGTCGCAAACGTAAAACATGCAAGTTGAGGCAACTTACTGGATTGCCATGGTCATTATTACTTGATAATTTGTGTGCCTTTAGGCGTATCTAGCCCCCGTTTATCTTTTTCTGTACGACATTTGAAACTGGAATATTTTCGATGTGTCTCTCTTCTGTCATCTTAAATTTCCGCCTAGCGTGCCATAACGTGTTACAACTCAACTCCGACGTAGGTCACTCTTTTGTCTACCGATCTGCCTATTTCATTTTTGTGCATGGGATTTGGTGAAATATGAATAACGAAGTCAGTAGACTCGCCTTTACAGGGCGCTAGTGCTGTTTTGTATGTTTTGGTCAATTGTAGCACGTAACAGCGGTAAGTAATGAATAAGTAAACGACTTAGGCCCATCCATACGGTGGTCTGCCACTGGCCAAAACCAAGGAAGTCGAAAGTTCAGGGTGAACAGCTTCTGCCTACAGGAAACTGTCTTGTTGCACATGACCAACAACACTTCGAGTAATTTAAAAATTATCGGCTTGTGATAACGCATCAACACATGGATTGCGCCTTCGGGCCGGCCATATGACCAGTCTCCAGTAGGTGCCTGGTGTTCGATGAAGCAGGCTTGCACTGTTTGTTGGGGTCGCGTCAAATCATGCCACAAATCGAGTCCTCGGTATTTTGGAGATTTGTTCCCTTATCATAAGGCACAGAAACTAATCAGTTCTGCCAATATGAATGTCATCCCCAGCTTTCGGTGAAATGATGAATACAGTATGAAGTAGACGGCTATGATATCAACGTCGTAATATGAGGAGGTGTGTGACATGTAAAACCGAGTAATTGCAATTTGGTTGCACCGTACGTCGGTTGGATGACAGGTGGGAGCCGCCGTGCCGAAAAAAGCATATTCTTGTCTCCTTCGTGTGGTGTCCGATGCACACAATTCCTTTCGGAACAAGTGGGTCTGTTACTTTCGGCTCACCGTGAAAGTCAACAAAATCGAGCGAACAAACAATGGATACCAAGGTACAGCGAACAAATTCCAGGTCTGTAGTAAACACATCACTTTAACATATAGTACCTGGCCTGTGAATTAGACACCGAACCACCTAGCGTTTGAAGAAGATGGGTGAGAAACTGTTGAAATTCAGGCATTTTCCACCCCAGGTGGGCTTATGATATACTGGCCGACGCAATGTACCCTAGTCCCGTCGCTTACTGCCGATATACAGAAAGGCGAGCATGTCCTCTTTTTCAAACTTAAACAACAACAATAGGTTTGGATGCTAAGTTTTCAATAGAGCCAATCGTTTTTCTACCCTCTGTGTATCCTATGCGCGTAGTGTTATGTCATCAGCATGTCATCGGCAAACTGGGATACCATGAAGTGTATTCCCAAGGCGGAGCTCAACCATGAACATTAACAGTTCGGCTGGAATCAGCTTTTGAATGTTACTTGTCGAGACCCCACGTTTTTAAGATAAAATTTAATATTTTCAGCAAGCAATATTGTCAAAGGTTTCAGGGTACTGAGTAGGACGTGAAGCTGCATGTTGCGAGTCATTGCAGAGTCACAGACGAAAGTGACCATCTTTCTTAATGGCATATTTGTTAAGGGAGAATTTACGTCAAGTGCATAAAGCTTCCCCGTTCGGCTCAGCGTAATCTAGAACGTCATGCATTTCAAACGTGTCTTTCAGGAAAGGGCACGTGAAACTGCCGGAGTGCACAATCCGGCTGCAAAACACTCGCTGACCGCTTGACCAACTTGTGATGAGGCGAACGCGTCACGGCACGGATTTGCCGTAGTGATGTTAGCGACTTTTTAATCTTTGGTAACATGTATATCTGTGGGGTCGTGTTAATAACAGCCTCCATATGGTTGTACTGTCTTTCGGTTATGTATCCACGTATAAGCAAAACCTTCAGCACTAGGTTGTCAAGTTGGCTGTTCGGTAGGAACTGGAAAGATATTCTTTTTCTCCATACACGGCTGCTTGTTCTTCATAACGGTTTTAGACCCTTTGTCGGGTTTTAAAACAGTTACATTCCCTCAGTCTTCCAGTATCTTGGATGCCCGGTGGTGCTCGTTTAAGAGTGAACATTTTTGTTGGGCGGAAGCATTCAAAAAGTGCTGCAGCAACTCCAGCGTTTGATTTTGAAACCAACCATGGGTTTCTCAGATACGAGTGCCAACTCTCTCAATTTATGAGATTGGCCCTGTAACTGCGCTTATATATATGAAATGGCAATAACCTTATGCAGGCATCTAAACTGGAGTTCAGGAGAAAGTAATTCCGATCGGGAGAAGGGAAGACCTCAAAGAGATTCACAACTAGTTTAGGTGGACTGATAGGAAGCGTGTCACCTGAGGTGATTCATTCGTGTGATCACATCTTGGTAACAGGATCGTTTTCCGTCATGTAGTCAGCAAATGTTAATGGGACACCTAACGTAATGTCCAGGGAATTGATAGCATAGAAACAAGACATGCCTACGCAAGATGGCTCAATACAACGCTCAATACACCGCAAGGCCACATGGTGCGGTCAGTATTTAGAATTTTTTTTATGCACCAATTACTTATAAACGAGTTCCGGTGTGAACCCTGTTTCATACAGCCCGGAAGATATACACCAATGATTGCTTGAAAGGAGAGGAGGGAAGATTAAATAAGGTGCTGTTCGCAAACAGATATTCTCAGAAGTTCATTAATATTCACAGCCAGAAAAGACTGACCAAAAATGCCGTGAGTACGGTCCCGAAGAAATAGGTCTATTTGAACCTACCTTCCAAAGACGATCATGTCACAACCGACGTAGGCCAAAAATTACAGTCTGCCCTAACCCGTAAATACCCTGGGGCTGAATTGTGGTTGCCACTCACAACTAGAAGTGTCACTCAGCCTACCCATAGTCGTGACCTACCGAAATGTTCCGTCTCACATGTAATCTATCAGTTCACTTGCATTTGCGGCGACGTCTATATTGGCAGAACAGATCGGTGTCTACGACAAAGAATGGCTGAACATGTGTCTAAGTGGATGGAGCGCGCCCTGACGCAACAGGCAATGGTAACAGAGCGACTGAAACGAAATCCGACCTCATCCAGTGCAAAACACATAATGGAAACAGGTAACGTTGTTGACCCCACCAACTCGTTCCAAGTGGTGTTGCGTAATCAGAACCCGTAACTGCTTGCCTTATCCAAGGCAATGTTAATCGATACTCGCCGTCCGGTCCTGTGTGTGTAGATAAACCGTTGACTCATGCAGTTTGTCTGCCCTGGAACTGATAATCCTTGTTTCGTGTGAACCCAATCGTAGGTTGTTTCTATTGTTGTTACTATTCGCACGTCTTATATATTCCAATGTTTTACGTTCGCGACTGAAGAGAGTAAACGAAATGTTAACATCTCGCGATATATATTTTTTATCGTTATTCCTGAATGTTTTGAACCGTAAAAATTTATGTCCTCAGACTGCATAGTACTTGTTTGTAGTATTTTGCTTCAATCACTGTATATCTCAATTCTGTGCATTGTTGCACTGTCATATTTCACTCCAGTCTCAAACCAGCTTGGTTAAATACGTCCTTGGTATGGATGGTCTTGTTTCCGTTTGCAGGGAGTGCAGTTGTCGTAAGCAAGTTACTCGGGGTATCCAGTGCGATAACTGAGAAGCGGTATCCCAGCCGGTGCTCCAACCTGACCGAGGTTGCAGTAAGGTTGTATGCACAGCATAAACAGCTGGAGTGAGTCTACTCACACTGCTGTCCATTGGCGGTAGTCTTCCCAAGGTTACTGCAAAATTCTGAAGGCCATTGGTGCACTGAAAAAGAGCAAGTGTCCTAGAACGAAAGTAAGCCAGAGTAGGTACTTGTAAGGTAGAGAGAGGAGATAGCAGCTCTCAAGTTGAGGATCAACAAACTTGTGGATTACACGGTAAAACTGCTAATTGCCGTCGAAAAAGTACTAGGGAGATCTCATAACATTCTGATTCTCAACAATGAAGATCCAGATAAAAACCAGAAAAGAGCTGGATAGAAGGAGAGTAGTGAAAATTCTCAGGATGGCAGGATCGTCTGTAGCCACCGGTACCAAACGCGTACATAAAGTAGGTAGCTGGAGATTAGGTAATTCCAACAGAAATCGAAACTTGGCTCACCCCATACTCATCAAGGCTACACAAGTCTCCCAAATGGACTAGGTTCTCAGCAAGGTTGATGAAGTACACAAACTGCCACGAGGTAGATATCGGCTCAGTCCGGACAACAAAACGAACGCAGAGTATGACGATAAGTCAGCGTTATCGCCGAAGACAGCAGCCAGTGGCGTTTCAGCCAAACCGTGGGTCCAAGGAAAGAATATGGTGTTGCTAGCGACTCCATTGATCCAGTGCAATAGATAAGCTGAGTTACCGGGAAAGGACAGGGATAATTGATTTATGAAGGTTTTACCTAATGACCTCATCTATTATGACAATAGTAAGTAGTGGTAGATCCGAGGCTGGTTATCTATGTAGTAGAAGTAAGGGAATCTCATTGGTAGTGAAGGTGAGCACCAGCTATGAGACGGAATAAAAAGCAAAAAGTACACGGGGGCCAGGAAGCCTCAGTTAGCAAAGTATGGTCGGAAAAAACCATGAACTTGATAACAACCAAGACCACCCCATACGTGAAAAAGAACGTCTCAGCATGTAAGCCCCCAATGGCGAGTCGAGCAATCTGTCACACTCAGGTTGCAGCTAAGGATGTCGCTCGACCAACGGGGATGTTAAATGAAGATATAGGTAGGAAGTCAAAGGAAAGCGGTTGGGTTCCTGCTGTCAGAAGAGTTGAAAAGCTTAAAGTAATGTCGGAGCCGAACATTTTGGGAGTGGGCTGAACAGCTACTTAAAAAACGGGTAATTACCTCGGGTCCTTCGCCTGGGGTGAAATTCTAACACAACAAAGATATTCATGCAAATTCTGCTTGAAAAGAAACTCCAGTTTTGGTATACGAACGCCCACAGCACTAGCAACAAGTGGGGGGAGCTTGGGCAGCGTAGTGAAAATTTTGATGTTATGGCTACGGCTGAAACCTGGTTGAACCTGAAGCAGATTTGGGAAACTCTAATCCAGAGGACTTTCCCTCATCAGGCAAGACCGCACGAACGAACGCGGCGGTGGAGGGGTCTTGCAATCAGTATAACCAGTGGGAGGCCCCATTTTCACTAGATACCCCGTACGTACGAGCAGTTTCCTGCTGCATTCAAAAAATAGCAGGAGACCACTTAATTTCAGCGCCCATAGGGAACCACCGTTTAGCAGTGGCGAAAATGAGCTTCTGCTAAATGTCTTAAACGCCCTAAATAATGGTCCAGCGAACTTAGTGGCAGCTGGGAACTTCAACCTCCCGAACATCTTTTGGGACCATGAAACAGCCAATACGGTTATTCCCGAAGAAAGATTCTTGGACCGGTTGCAATCTAATCCATTAAGTCAATATGTTTGGGCCCCTATTTGGTTCAGACACGGGTGTGCCCATCCTTGTTGGATCTATCAGTTATCCGATATGAGCAGGGTACTGTGAACTTGAAAAGTTAGACCCCGCTCGGGAAAGTGAGCATTGTGTTCTGAGCTTCGATGTCCGCGCGACAAAAAGACCTACCCTGAAAAAGCTCATACGCAGTTTTGGTCGGATGGACATCACGCGGCTTTCAGAAGTGACACGGAACATGTCCTGGGATCTTGGGGAGAAAACCGCTTCCCTAGAATATATGGGAAAAATCATAAAAGAAGGGCTTGTAGTACTCATAAAACATCTGCACCTCCAATATTAAGAAGAGCTGGAAATTGTCCGCCCTGATGTAGACAAACGGTGGGTACAGCGTTCATCAAGAGAAACAAAAGTTAGAAGGAATACAAAAGTGATGAAAGCCATCGTAACTGTCTAAAGTCTAAAGTTTGCAAATATGCAGCCTACAAGGCCCAGCGCCTGGCAAAATACCACTTTGAAGCAGGCCTTGTGCGCAAGGCGAACTCAGCTCCGAAGCACTTCTACTTGTATATTCAATTCAAAAAAGCTTGCAGACAAGAAGTAGGAGTACTACTGGCAGTAGAAGGTAAACCAGCTACAAGTGTAACAGAGTAAACAAACTTCTTTTGTGAAGTCTTCCAGGGGGTTCACTGGAGGGAGGATGGGAACAAGATTCCGTCAAAATTGGCACAGTTCATACACCACAGCAAAATGAACGGTATACTTCCCACTGAGAAGTAGGTTTGAAAGGCCCTAAGGCCCTCAAATTCCGCAGGAGCTGATGGCAGTCATCCGGGCATACTTGAGTCACTGGCGGGAGTTCTTCAGTGCTCAACATGGCAAATGTTTACAACTTCCTTGAGGGAGAGAAAATCCCAGACGAGTGGTGCGTAGCCACGGTAGCCGTTATTCACAAAAGAGGCTCGCGAGGAAAATGAAACAATTACAGACCAGTGAGCCTAACCAGTATAGTTGTTAGCTGCCTGGAGCGGCCAATTAAAAACGAGTTTTCGGCGCATCTTGTTGAAACCAACCTTTTAAGCGCTGCACAGCACGGGTTCCAAAACGGGAAATCTTGTCTATCTAACCTTTTGTATTTCATGGATGAGGTCACGAAACGTTTGGACGAAGGCAGGAAAGCCAAGATACACTACTTGGATTTCAGCAAAGCCTTTGATCCAGTAAATCACAGCTCTGTTCCACAAAACGAAGTGGTTTAGTATCTCCCACAAAGCGATTGACTGGGTAAAGGATTTCTTCCGGAGTTTTTAAAACGAAAGTTAGAGGCGGATTCTCAGAGGTGGGCACAACCTACAGCGGAGTCACTCAGGGATCCGTTTCGATACTCTTCTTTTCCTACTGTTCGCAGACGATCTAATGGGTAGGCTTAGTAACGCATGCTTCGTACTTGCAGATGGTGTTAAGACCGCAGGGTCGCCTAACCGAGCTGCCTTAACGCGGGCTCTGAACGCAATAACAGAACAGTCTCTTAAGTGGGACCTTCCACTAAATGCCGCTAAGTGCCAAATGATAACCGGTTGAGATTGGAGGCTCGTCGGGTTGCATTAACCCATAGTTTTACGGGCGTTGGCATTGATGCATTTCCCAAAATGGTAACATCAACCTGTGAACCCTTCATGTCGTTGCACACTTTCCTCCTTTCAGGTCTCACGTTATCGCGGCGTTTTTATATGGTATTGATGTCTGCTTGACATAACGCTGGAACTCCCAGTCAGAGACCAAACGATTAAAGCGTTTAAACGCCGTCGCCTGCAGACCAGAAGCGACGATACCACGTGTGGCATCCAGAGCAACACGCATTTAATCCCACGCCGCTGCATATATGGATGTTGTGGGTTGAAACAGTTCTCTTTTCATCAGCTACACTCCACCTCCTTCCTAAGTACCAGGTTGTATACCGGTGTGACGTAGAGGTCGAACCAACGTGACCTAAAAAATCAATCAATCACAAAGTCGCTGCGCACCGCATCAAAAGACAAAACCTCAACTAGGTGCCATCGAGATAACAAAAAAGGGATGCAGAGTTAACATTGGTTATGATTGGTGGATCTTGGCCTTTGCTAGAGATAGAATCAGGCTTATGGACTACGACAGTGTGAATTACAGATAACTAGTTGTTTTTTTACATATTTTCGTTACCGGGTAACTGGGTGATAGATTTACCTGCTGTTTAGAGGTCTCCTTAATTTATAGACTGCCCTGCACTGTTGTGGGAAGATTCATCTATGGCAGCATACCTACGGAAATGTGCTAGTTTGAGGATCCCATTCGAGAAAGGATGGAATTGAAGTCTTAACTAGAGGTTTATTTAATGCCTCCTCAGGTGCGTTCATTACTACCTGCCTGTCTTGTCTACCATGATTGAGGTCCCTCATACTAGTAGTGTGGAGAAAGCTTACACTAAATGTCATTTAGTCAGACAATCAGTGGGGTTCGCGACGATTTTCCCTCCATTCTCCCTCCACTCATTTCTGTTGCCCACAAAGAGTATTCGATAATCAAGATGGGCTTTGAATTCGAAAAACGGAACCCGAAAAATTCGTAAATCGTACTTCAAGTGGGACAGTCGCAGCTCTGAGTGCTGTCCTCTGAAATTTCGGTGTGAATATTCTGGACGCATCATTGGCGGCGGCCACTTCTTTCTGCGCAGACTGAGCTTGATCTCGAACCCCTTCGTGCAGCGCCCACAGACTATCGAGTTCGGGCTTGCTGTTCGAGCCACCATTCTGTGTTCATTTCCGCAGCATGCAGAAAGTAGGTCGTCGTTACCGGACCAATGCTATAAGCATGTCGAATCCATAGTTTAGCTTGTTGTGGAGATAGCAAAACAATGTGGGAAAGTGATTGGCAGTCTGCACACGGTGTGCCAGTAAATAAAACACTACTCCAGTCATGCCTTTTGTTAGGAAACAATAAGTGGTCCTTACGCAGTTGATGCCTCTACCGCCTATTGAGATTGATAAGGCAGTTCTTTACCGTTCCCAGCGTACTGGACAGTTCAACAGTGGCTGTAGTGCTTGTGACCAAATGTCCCTACTCCCCATTAATGTCACATAATCGGGGGCAAACACAGTGCAAATTGGCCCAAACGCTTCGAATTTCCGAAAGGTAATCAAAGTACACGTCCGCTGAAGGTGTTCGGAGCCCTGCTGATCGTGCTCGCGAAACGGATCCTACGTGATCAAATGTAAACTACAAGCGCATTGAAGTTGCATCCGCTTTGACTGAAGTTGCCCAATTGCTTTAGTAATCTAGTTCTTTTGGTTGTTCAAACTTAAAACATTTGTTCTTTCTGTTCCACATTGCGGAACGTGGCTGTAACAGATGACAGTGCAATGAATGCTATCATCTTACATTAATGTCTCCTAATTTGTGTTGCCAAACACATTATTGTTGAGAAAGGGTGCGTACTATGGCGCGAGGTTTGCTGACTAACACGACCTCACTACTGAAGCCTCGTTTGACGTAGACATCCTAGTGGATCAACCAAAAAATTGTGACCGTCGGAACGTCTTTTGCAGCTGGCACAACCTTATTGTTTCGTTACAAACCACTGATAGTGATGGGCACGGATTAAGATATGGATGGATCAAAACTGGTAACAGTGGATCTAGCCTGTATTGTGCGGTTAGTATGATTCGGATTAATCGAACGAATCCGATTAAGACATTTGATACTTGATCCAAATGTCAAGACTCTAATCAGTAGCACTTGTCCAATATTAATCTGTCTGGCGCAGAAACGATTTTGCTTAACCGGAATAGACTATAACCTAGGGGAGGTACACATCAGTGGTTTGGTCTGTACGTTGTTTTGCTCACCACCAGTTATCATGTTGATGTTCTATGGCTGCGATTGTGCACGAGGCAGTGTTATTTTTCTGGGTCAGTCCCCTCCAGTTTGAACTCATTTCTCTTTCTGATTCAGTTGGTATCCATTCGCGATGCACGTGTGATGTCAGTTGCCTCAAGTTTCACTAACCACACTATTCGAACTGCAAAGTACTGGTCTGTAGTACACCTCTGCAGGTTTTGTGTTGCATATCTGTGGTCACTAGCTAATCCCCTAAATCTTCCCTTGCCTACTTCGTCCTTGTTGAACGTCCGATTTGAGTCATTCGTCTGAAACTTTTGAATTTTGCACCTGCGGGCATCTGTTTGGGAATTTGCGTAGCCTCGTCACAACTGTTCATACTCTGCTTCATTTGACCCGTGTTATTTGAATGGGATGCGTTCATTCTTAAGTGTGACTGCCCCACCTTCACTCTGAAGTAGCCCCTGTTGCCAGTGGGTGTGTCGTGGATGTTCGTACCCTATTTTTGCCGCCATAGCACTTAAAGCGCACGACCGGCCCCTCACCATGTTATAAAACATGTCATCAATCATTAATCCGGCATCCACTTCCGGCTTGAACCATCACGACTGGATGACCTGATATCCTGTCAGCACTTGTTAAAACGTCTTGACTGACATTTGATAGACGCGGTCTGCTGTCTTGGAAACCGAAACCACACGTGTATGCATAGGTCAGTTAACTGATAAGTCCATCGTATTTTCCACTTTAGACTCTTCGTATGCTGGGTTGAGACGGCTTTCAGACTCAGTCAAACGATGAGGCAAGCGGGGCGACAACACCGCCAGTTACACAACGAACGCCTTCCACGCACAATCCGATATGCAAACATTTCCGTTCTCTCGTACTGAATAGAATAACTGCTTCCCCCAGTTGTCATCTGTTCCTAAGTTCTTAATCTTACCGTTAGAGTTTTGTATTTTTGACTTTAGCAGTTCACTTTGATGTTTCTGGTCCGTGGGGCTGAGTCATCTTGGTTATCCCTTTGACTCCGTCTGACACTTCCGAAGTTCGCTTTTTCTCGATAACTGAACCAAACCCATTCTGTTGTCATGAATCGTGAGAATTTTAACAATGGCCAACCGTCACCGGTTTTATATACTTGACACATTCAATTTTGGATTTGTATCTACTATTTCCAGTGGTCTGGGTGTATCTGCTGCGAAAGATATGCCAACGCACTTGGAATTCGCATCAGTTGCCTTGGCTGGTACGGGTTGGACATTGCCGAAGCCGATAATCGGTACCCACCGCCTTCAATTTTTCATCTAGATTTAGATACGTGCAGTGACAACGTGTTGAGAGGGAGGTAGAGTTCTTCCAGGGAGTAGCGAGCAAGCTTAGGTTACAAGTAAAATATGGTTCGGCAAGCGGTCAGTTGGACCAATTACTTAACGATTTCGATCATGACAGCTGTCAGAGAAACGAAAGTGATACCTAATTGTCACATGATTACTTTGGGCAATTTGGGGTATGACAGCAGATGGCATGGTTACGTAATGGTAGTAGACCGTGGCAACTGTTGTGCCCGAAGATAATTATCCTGACCATAAAACCGATCGCGCAGTCCATTCGCAGCTGTGCAATCATATCTGC
>JTDE01004959.1:19663-34782 GCA_014338405.1 Paragonimus skrjabini miyazakii
ATAAGAACAGAACCTTGGACGCCAAGGTGCAAGAGCTGCAAGAATATCCTATTTTTGATTCCATCAAAGAGCTTCAACGTTTGATTGGAATTATTAATTTTTGCCGTCACTTTGTTCCTTATTGCTCATAGCTTCTGAAGCCATTTACTCATCTGTTCAGCGATTCTAAAAACAGCGTTACTTTAATTCTTAGGCGCTACAGGTTTTCAACGACGTAAAAAAGCACTTAACGACGAGGCAACTCTCGTTCATTTCTATCCAGAGCCGACTGCTTATCTGATCATTTCGACCGATGCTTCTAATAATGCTAGTTATGCGCTTCATCGTTATGCCGCGCAAGCACGCACAGCATCACCATGTGATTCAGTATTCCATGTTGAACGCTGAGACCACACTGTGAAGATCTAACAATAACATCATAACTGCCATCTAAGATAGTGTTCCAGTGGGAGGATGACTTTTCGGCGCCCAGCAATGATCCAATGAAAACGTGTTTTGAAGCAGTCGATACCGGATCATCCACACACACACAACGTCGTTGACCGAAATCGTATATTTCACAAACTAATCATTAAATGTCCTGATAGCCATAGCCGTACTTAGCACCAATGAAGTATGTATTTTGTTGTACGACATTCAGACATCTTGTTTTAGACACTTTGCGGTTACTGTTGCCATTTAACTGCGAGTGATGGTTTATTTGCGCCGAGTGGGGATATGTGTCTACTGAATCCTGTCGTCTACTCGGGCTTATTCAGAATCTTCTAATCATCAACAGCTTACCCACAATGTGATCACGTTAGGCAGCAACGATCTACCCGGTAGACCTACAGTGAAGTGTCAGTAACACAGTTCAGCCAACCTTCCAGGTAGAACGGCATGTCCATCCGTATGCCGTATTGGCGAATCCATATCGGTTCGGGTGTTCACACAACTTTCATATCGGCCAGCATACCAAAAGAGAACAATTTACAGGATATGGAACAATCGTGCAGACCAACTCAGACAACTAACGACCTTTCGTATTACACTAAGTCACATTGCTCATTAGTCTCTTTTTATTTGTTACGCACACTTTTAAAGAAAGAATGTTTTCGACATTATCATTATCCTTTTGTTCGTCAGCGTGCAATTTCAACATCTTCGCGGTCGTTCTGAATACACAGCGGGAAACAAGCATTCGCACTCACGTCGATGATGTGCGATTTTATACCACAGGGTATGCAACAGCTTCGTCGCCGCGCCGCGTTGAGGATGGGTTGGAGTGATGCGATGGGTTGGTGAAAAAAATAGCGGGTCTACTGGCAGCAACTCACTTGTTATCCGTCAAGCCAAAGGTTGAGCGAGTAGACCTCGAGGGCTGACTTTACCAGCTTGTGCAAAACATCCTTCAAAAAAACGGGAACGCTTTTGCGTTTAAGTGGTATCATTAAGGGCAGTGCTCGCGTCAAATCCAGTTCCCCACGCGTTGAGTTTTGGACGGAGGTGCGCGAATTTTGCACTCATCGCAAACGTTAGTAGGCAACTCTGAGTCGTTGGTTTCGTGAATAGGGACTTACGAATTCATTTGCAATGGTCTCGAACTGAGTGCCGATCGGGAATCGTCGTGGCTTGGCTCGGCCGCTCTGGGATTTATGGATGGAGATACTGGAAGACTTCCCCCGAGGGATGCTGAAAGGATTGAAGTCGGTGTGCCTGATTGGTCGATAGCTGCTGAAGAGAGATCCGTATTGTTGTTCGGCTCGTAGATTGCTACACTGAGGTGGGCGGCTGTAAAACATCTAGGTCTGTGGTGAGTGCCGACGTTTTTGTAACGTAAATTACGGTGACACTGAGTTGTTGGGACATGCGGATTGAAATCGCACAAATTTAGTAGGGATTAGGCGTATGCTTCCTGGGGAACTTCCGGGATGCCTAAGGTCGGAGTTCTTCGAACGCCGACAGGCCTGATAATATGACGCCGGTCCTTTGTGACGTGTCAAGCGTGGAAGCGGGAATCTGAATGACTGCGCAGAATTCGCGAGTCCCACTTACGTAAGATGGAATGGTTTTGATGATAAAACAATGGTAATCGAATGATTGCCCTACTGTCCGTACAGTTGGCGATATAAGACCAACGCAGCCTATACGGCAATAGAAGTTCCACAGAGGGGTTGTATTCACAAATTCAGCCATCTTGATTGACTCTGTATGATTCCCTTCCACCCTGGGCTATCATCAAAGACACAACGGTGGTATCAACGGACGGCTTCCGACTGAGCTGCTCTCGGCGCCGGTTTTTGTGTGATTGGGTTTATATCGGGGTGGTTGGTTAACCGATACGGCCATTCATTTTCACCTCAGCCTGCCTATTGTTTATCATGTGTCGGAAGACACTGCTGACTCGTTCAGCAGGATTTCGCCGGCGAATGCGACAACATCAGTCGTGCCACTCAAAGAAAAGATGTGTGACGTCCATAAAGTTGTTGTCTCGCGTTCCAAACACATTTCATCGGCAACTGGCCTTCAAACTACTTTCTGGCCTGCGGAATCAGACGCTGCTGCAAGTAGTTGGAGAACGTTGAGTCCAGTTGTTGTATCTCCTGCAGTGATTTTGAGAACGGCACTGCACTTTTGCTGTGCGATGCCCTGTGAGAATGTTGGGGAGCAATCGAATTCGGACACCGCTAAAGTAATTAAAGTTAATACAGCAAGACTTAGACGTCGCCTCGCTTTCCTCATGAGGTATGCTCGGTACAATAGTTGCCACATTAGAGGCATTTTTGAGTTGCCGCTGCCTAACTAGGAACACTATTGTTCATAATTGTGATTCTTGTGATCGTAAGCCTTGTGAACCGAATAAGGCTTTGGAGGAACTGGGCCTGGGCCTCCGTCGTCTCGCTCGCCAACAATCTGAAGCAGATCCACAGTGCCGTCGCGCATGCAATTGTGGCAGTGAAGGCGAAGAGGAATTATCTGTTTGAGCGGTTCTTGTGTGTAGCGTCTACCTCAATCGCTTCTTGGGTAGCACTGACAAAAGTTCGTCGTTCAGATATGGCAAAGTTGCATGATCGTCACCCGCCAAATTGCAGTGAGCGTAACCTGAATCGCAAAGTTTTTGCAAAGTTCTGGTGATTGGGAATGGGAGCTTCATTGTGCCTTTTGCTTGACAGGTGGATTTCATGTGTTGCTGGGTGAGGCGTTTTTGTGAAAAATACTTCCTACACCGTAACACAGCGTGAACGAATTTGCACCCAGCGTTAGCCAAAGCAGGATATCCCCCATCACGTCTTCATTCAGACGTCCGTGGTAGGGCCCAGTAGTGTGAAGATGACGTCCGCCGGGTGGTTGTTTGGTGCCTGCTGTGTTATTCTGGAAATATCTTTCGACGCTTCGATGCACGTTGACAACCGACTGGCGTCCTGCTCGTCCGTCCGTTTTTGTTCTAACGCCGCCGCTTGAAGTTAGCGGCTGATCCTTCATTATACAGACATGAACTCGTCAGTTTATCTCGTTTTTGTTAGACGTTGCGGTGCGCTTGCGATAGCCTACTTCATTAGGCTACTGAGGTCAACAGAAGTTGACCACAAACATGTGAAACGACTTAAATAGCCTTGGATTTACTACTGACCCAGAATACTGCCGGAAAGTTTCGGTCGAATCAACTGTAACGGGCACGGTTAGAGCTTTGAAGAAAAGGGCCGTCTAGAGCGTCTTCCGTGAATTTAGTGCTCATCGGTTACGAACTTTTTCAGTTCTGCAATTTTTTCCACCTACCATTTCAGTGGTTTGATTTGTCTTCGGTTTCACTGGCTGATTCGGGGTGAGCGCAAACTGACTTGTGTGGTACGGTAACCCCAAGCAAGATGGGAAGTCCCTGTCAACTGTCTATCCCGGTCTGATTGGCTAATGTAAACAAGGGCGGTCATTTAGCACGGAACTATTTCAGGGATTGTAGCCATTTACATTGGGGTTTGATGCTAGAGACCCAAATAACTAGGACCCACCTAGTTTGTCTGTTTCGATATCGAGCGGTTTTCTGTTGATCATAAAGACAGTCATTAGTGAATCGTTCATCAACGATTTAAGTTCACGTTGAGTCACGCGTAATCTTCTAATTCAGTGAATGCCTTTTTCAATATCCTACGACGGAGAAGATAATCTACTCTCGAAAAGGTTAATGACAGGGCGTTCGCAAAGACTAGTTTTACTACGGTACTAATTGAATCAATCAGTCATTCAAAATTGAGTCTTTCACCTCGAACGTGAAAAATTATCGGAGATTGAACACAGAATGTGCCCGCACGACAACTTCTACAACTGGTCACCGCGCGGTGATGGGGACTATGAAAGGGATTTTAGCTCACCCAAACAAATGATCGTTGGTTGATTCACAGCAAGATAGCTGTTTTCGCATCGGGAAGTGGTGAGAACTGTAAGCTACACAAGGAAACATATAAAGTGGGAAAGTTTATTTTCCACATTCAGGAAATTACATGGCTCAGACTGAATAAGAGTAATGGAGACGGTTGTAGTGGCCGATTTAAGAATAAAGATTATTAATGCAGTTTCTTTTTGAGGAAAATAGTAATGAACATAGGGCCACTTTTCGACAATACTCGAACAAAGCGCAGCAATTTCAGAAATGGTGCAGCGGACCTCAACAGAATTGAGTCATTGAAAATCGTGCGCGGCGCCTTTCCTGTGTGTTATCAAGGTTGCCAGGAGAACAGTAAGATACTAATCTTATGTATTAAGTGAGTGGAAGTTTGACGACATTTTGAAACGGTCCCTAACGTGCGGTCATTTCACCGTTTGATAACCCCATACGAAAATCACTCTTGCCTGGGGAATGTCCGGAGTCGAAGCTTGTAGAGCATCATCTTGTGATTCTTTCGACTGTTGTCAGCAAATGGGGTGAAAAATTGCTGCATGAGTCCTGTAGTAAAGAAAAAGTATAGGGATTGAGTCCTCGCGGAATGTTCGAAACTCGAGTAGATGAGCATCAAGAAGTTCAAGACGAAACAAATGAGAGAAATACCGCAACCCAGTGACCATTGCGGTAGTTATTTGTTGGACAAGTTCGATGGCGAGTATGTCCTTCGTCACGCCGGTGTAACAGACTTGATTAGCATACTGCTGCTAGTTTGGCAGATCCCTCTTATAAGCGGTTTAAACCTACAATGCAGACCGGCATTCTCCCTAGCGCATGGAAAGAGGCGACGGTGACGCCCATGTTTAAAGCGGGTGACCGGCATTCTCAGGCTAGCTATCGGCCAATCAGCCTCACCAGTATTCCGCGCAAGATAATGGAGCGCTTATTAAAGCGTGCTATCCTTAACTACTTCCTTTCAAACCATCTTTTCCCCTACCTAGCATGGCTTCATTCTTACTCAATCATGTATAACTAATATGCTTATCTTCATGGATAGTCTGACGGAGACCAGAGACAATGGCCTCATCTCAGATGTTATCTTCTTGGAATTTGCGAAGGCTTTCGACCCTGTCCCACACGGCCCCCTGAAACACAAACTGGAAGCCTATGGTATTCAAGGAGAGGTTCTTCGTTGGATTGTATCTCTCCTTAATAACAGAACGGTCAGAGTTAAATCTGGATCAGACCTTTCATCTCCCTCTTTCATTTCTGCGGGAGTTCCTTAAGGGTCGGTGTTAGGTCCTCTGTTATTTCTGATCTATATGAATGACCTTCCGGACAATATTTCCAGCAACGCCCTCCTATTTGCCGATGACCTAAAAATCTGGAATGCCACTGATCCCAGTGCACTACAGATTGATCTTGACGCGATTAAGCGTTGGTCGGACGATTGGAGTCTCCCACTAAATGACAGTAAGTGCGCACATATGTCACTCGGTGGAAATTCTGACAACGCCTTCGTGATTCATAGTGCACTCGGCACAGTAGATATCATGAAAATCGATCTGAAGAAAGATCTGGGCATCTGGCTTTTGTCTAACTTATCCTTTTCGCATCACCACGAGATGGCAGCGAAAAAAGGGTTTGCCACGCTCAGGATGATTAAACGCACTTTCCCCCGCATAGACAAGAAAGCGTTTCAAACGCTTCACGGGGTTTATATTAGGCCGCTCCTCGAGTATGCTAATCAGGTCGTTTATACCGGCCTGAAGAAAGACATATTAGCCATTGAGCGTGTCCAGCGCGTGGCTACCAAACTAGTCACAGGCCTCAATAGTGTCGCCTACGAGTCTCGATTTGAAATTCTTGATCTACACTCACTTGAATTTCGACGGCTCCGCGGTGATTTAATTTTCACACGCTTCCTCTTTAGAGTAGGCCTCGTTGATCAGTTATTCACTGTGGCGAATGACGACGGTCGGCGAGGACATAACATGGGGCTTTTCAAACTTCGCCCTCGGACCTTTCTTAGACAGCAGTTTTTTTCCTACAGGATTGTTAACTTCCGGAACAGTCTTCCTGCTAAGGTTGTCAGTGGCGCTGCTATCGACCGCTTTAAAACACTACTTGACTCACATTTTCACAAATTCCTTTTATGCGAGTAATCTTAGTTTATTTTGATATTTACTGTTATTCACAAGAGCGGTGCCTCATCCTGTTCTCAATGAATGCCTTTCAGATCAGCAGACGCTCGCCTGACACCGAACAAGAAAAACCGACTGGATCCGGGACCATTGGGCCTCTGCCTCGAACCCGTGTATCAGTCGCTGAACCGCTGATACTCAGGCAGTGGTTTTATGTAGGCCACGTGAAGCTCTCAAAATGTATGTCTGTGTATGTTGGGTGAGGCTGTTTTTATAATCCAGGAGTTTCACGTTCCTTTGAAGCGGTCATCTGGTGTTGATAAGAGAAAGATTCACTAAACGACAGCCGTATCCCTAGGTTTCTGTTCAAGTAAACTGTCGCCATATTTATTGCGTTTTCTGCACTAGTCATCACGATTAGGTTCTTGAAGTCCCCCGCCAGCCACATATGTGCGCACATATTGTCCTTTGGAGGGGGCTTCAGTCATCCGACTAGCACTTAATATGATCAAGGTTAGTTTGTGATGAATCGGGATCACAGACATTCTAGATTCTTAAATGGTCAACATAAAGGGGGCTGTTGCTAAAAACGAGATCCGGAGGGTCATGGATATGTGTATCATAAAAACAATCGACCAAGAAAGGATCCGTGAGGAACTCCAGCAGGTATCTCGGGAGGATATGTAATCTGCTTTGGAAGTTCTGTTACCAAGAAGGAATGTGATCTAACAAAGAACCATACCTTAGAGGCCATAAGCTCTCAATTTATGTACGAGCGGATCGTGTTGGACACGATCGAAGGCTCTGGCAAAATCGAAGCTGGCATCGAAGGTGCGACTGTTGTTCTTGGCTTCTGTCAAGCTATCCATGAAGATTAACATACCGGTTATACATGACCTGCTTCAAAGGAAGTCAGGCTGAATAGGGAAGATTATTTGAGCAAAAGTGCATAGGGATAACTTGTTTTAGCTGGCGCTGCACTACTTTGCATGGACTGTTGGCAGAGCTAATAGGCAGACAGCTAGCAGGATAGTGCCGACCGCCTGCCTCAAATGTAAGTGTGACAGTGGTCTATTTCCGTGCCTCCGATAGAGTCCGAAGTCGAGGTGTCTGTTCAAACAGGTTGTGGATAGGACACTGTCAAACTGAGGGCTGCTTCTTTGAGGATTCCAGGATCAACTACCTCCAGTTCTATTGTACCTTAAGATTTAATCTTGAATAAGAAATCCTGAACATCGAACACGGAGAAGTCAACTGTCAGGAGTGGGTATTGGGAGTTCCTTCGCTGGAGAATCAGGCGTCAATTTCCTGGGACCACATTGTATACTGCTGAAGAGAAATCTATGAACACCCCGGCAACCACTTGAGGGCTAGAGATGGTTTTTCCATTGAGACTACGCGGATAAAGCGCTGAAGGCTTAGATGATCTCCGAGAGCGTGTGCACTTGAACAGAAAATTATTACCGTTGCGGGCCACCACTGAGTTTTTGTCTGCATCTGTTCTGCACAGCTCGAAAGGCTTCCATATACTTAGGACCTTTCATTTGTTTGTCTAGAAGATAGACTGGAACGTTTAACAAGACGGCGGCGCATGTTTCGCGAAAGTGGCGGGAGAAAGGGGGACTCCCATTATCTGCCAAGGGCTAATTCCCCATCAACTTCGTGAATGGCAGCTTTAAAAGAATTGTGGTTTGAGTTCGTTTAGTCAGATGGGGAACTGAGTGTACTTAGGAATGTTGTTGTTGCGTTAAAGTTTGCTTTGGGAAAGTTTCGGGAAACGTTTTGCCGCAACATTTCGGAGCCGCTGACAAATAAAATCAAAAGCTAATAGCGAGTGATGACTATGCCTAAGCAGCGCTTCTACGACCACTCTGTCCACGGAGTGAGCTGCATTCTTGATAACTGGATCAAGTAGGGATAGTGTTTGCTCTGAAGTATGTCTTGTAGGTTGTTCGTCAGGCTTCATTCAAGCTTTCTCATGAACCGGCATTGCCGAGGACTTCGAAAGTCCACCGTCAGTTTTCCAGAGAAGTAGCTACTCAGTTGAGTTTGGGTGCATTGAGACCGCCCATAATAAAAGGTGGGTATAACGCTGTGCATATGACAGACAGTCTATGGTGGTAAAGTTGGCCTCATCGTCGGATGCGTTGTTCGACGGTGAATGATGAGTAACACCGATTCGAAGCTTGTCGCGACTACGAATCTGAAACATGAGCCAGAGTGCGTCACACTTCCCTGGGGAGTTAAATTCATCAGTGTGAGTTGGCACTGAGAGCTCCCGGTTCAGGAAGTCAGCACATCATGCCATGCGTCCACGTGTGAAGTCTGTTCGGTACGATGGGTGACCAGGAACAGGCAGTTCATTTTCACTGACAACTGCGGAGACTCAGGCCTCTGTAAAAACAAAAGTGTGGGGGTTGATATCGCGGACCATTTGCCTGACTTCTGGTAGTTTGTTTAGAGGGCTCGGACAGTTATTATACACATACTTGATGGCTACATTTTTATTTAGGTGGATATAGAAGAAGACAGAAGACCACAAGGAACAGCTTGAAGAAGCAGTCCTAGTAACGAGGGGAAATGTGTAAACGGCTGTAGAGTTTTGTAAGTCTTTTCGGAAGATAGCGGTTGTTTCGCCACAGCCTAAGCTTATGTGAGCATCCCTGTGGGAAGCTTCGTCCGCCTCTGTTGGTATAAAGTGGATTGCTTTCGAAGCGCATTCGCTTTCTGAGCTATTGGAGGGTGGTTTGCAATTTTGCGCCCACGAAAATTTGGGTGGAATTTCTAATCAGAGGAGAACTCAATGGAGAACTCAACCTACCCGAAGAAAATGCGGCTGAGGCAAGCTACTTGCGAGCTTCTTGGATGCGGAAAGTGACTCTAGCAGACCGGTGCGGTTATAGGACTCACGAATGAAATTAATTCTATCGGAACCTTTTGTTAAATTGGAAGGATCCGAGATGCAGATGAACATTGGTGGTCTGTACCACCTTTGGGGTCACTCCCCCAGACTCGCGCAGCTCCACTTGTATTTGATCATCCAAGGAGATAGAGGCAGCAGTCTCTAAAGCGAATGTGGGTGCATAGATTGACCCCTATGGGGACAGTGTTTCCCCCATTCAAAGTAGGAATTAGAACTTCCGTGTTAGCTTGAAGATTTGGGTTAGTCTTGATGCATAACCCTGTTTCATAAAACTGGGAGCACTTTTGCCGTTCTGGCAATCAGCAGTTCAGTGAGAATCCATCTACATTAGCATAGCTTTTTTGAATTTTAACGGTTCTGTTGAGCATTTCTGCGTGATAACCTTCGCAGACAACGTCACAAGAGGTCCGAGTGACTTCTTGGTAAGTTTGGATTGAGTAATTCAGCGACTGATAGGCGGGTTCTAGACGGATAGCCCAATTTCCTGGGTCGGTACGTGTTATTGTGGTATCACACCGGTGTCAGCTTTTCTGATGTGCAACCAAAAAAATTCCGGTGTAGCACCGCTATAACTGAACAAAGTGTCCGTGTAAGAGCAACAGACATTGGAGAGTTATGACCTCATCGTTCACCTACTAATCATATCTAGCAGACAAGCGTCTAAAAAGGCCTTAAATTGCATTAGAAACATTAACAACAGCTAGTGAAAGGTTATTCCAGCGGGTGGCCACTCTGTGACGGAGTAAATTCTGTCTGACAAGTGTTTGAGGTCTCTTCTTAGGAAACATTTTATTGTGACCACCTAGCTCATTTGGATATGCAAGAATGGGAGGTTTCTGCGTTACATCCTCCGAAAGAAGGAAAGAATTACGAATGTGGTCCACTTGGAGCCTTCGAAATTTCAGGGGGTAAAGGTCAAGGATTTCGAGCGGAGACTGGTACGAAACTTTTCGACATCCCAACACGGTTTTAGTCGCTGCTCGCTATACCCACTCGGGCACACTTGTTATTTTTGAGGCTTGAATAGACTACCGACTTGGCGTACTTGAGCCTTGCGAAGAGTTTGGACGGCCTTCTTGTCAATTCGACTAAACATCCATTTACCCATGCTCACCAAAGCAAATTCTTTCCTAGTTACTTTTTTGCGATGGAGTGAGAAGTACAAATTGGACGATAGCCATATGTCCCGGTCATTTGAGACTCATCTTGGCTACACGCTCTTTCGTTTTCACATAATGTTACGAAGACGTCGCCAGAATCGTCACCAGGAGACATATGCACACTTATCGCTGACCATTGCATGACTGCATCGTGGTCAGCTTCCAACGTATTGGGATCACGCGAATTTCAAAGTTTTAAGTCATCCGCATAGAAAAGAGGGTGACCGGATATCCCCTCTGGCAATCGTGGGTATGATTTAAAAATAGTAATTGACCAAGCACAGATCCTTGTGGTACACCCGCTGGGGTTGGTGCGGGGGAGGAGAAATTAGAATCGTTTTCTACGCAAAAGATTCTGTCGTTGCGAAACGAGATGACCCGGCGGTGAATAGTGCCTTTGCTGCAGAATGTCCCCACTTTTTGTAGAAGTCGGCCGTGTAGTGCCCGGAAAAACACCCCGGCGAAGTCGAAGAAAATGGCATCTGATAGAAAACCATGCTCTCTAGCATCTGTTAAGCTGTCTGCAAGATGCAGCATGCTTGTCACATAAGGCTTATTTGGTAAGTATCCGTGTTGAGATATAGAGATAAAAGTATTGTCTAAAAGGTGCTTTGAGATAGTTCGTTTAAGGAGACGCTGTAAAGTTTAGCACGGAGTACTCGTTGGGCTTATTGGTCAATAACTGACAGGAGATTACTGATCACCCGAATTATAAATACGGATTGCTGTAGCCCCTTTCCGTTCTTTAGGAACGACTGTAGCGGAAACAATCAACATGAAAATGTTGAAATGTTTCGACAACTAAACACGCTTACTTCAGCATTATTGGATGAATCTGGTGTCAACTCATTGAACTTAAGTGGGCAGTCTTAGAAAGCAATCCCTTAACGTCGTGCACTGGGAATTCTGTGCGTAAAAGAGGCTACTTAAATACCCGTGGAGATGGAAAGCAGGAAAGAGGTGATCAGTCCGGCCTGCAAACAGTGGCGTACTGGTCCCTGAATAATTCACCAGCGATGTTGGTCTTGGATGCAATTTTACCGTTCGATTTCCACAAGGACGGAGTGAGTGTGAGCAGTTGCGACGGTGTCCTATGTCTTTTTACGGAAAGTTTTTGCTTGAGGGCTATCTTGAGCACCTTTAATCGCTCTTGTGGATGGTGACGGGTTTTTGACTTGGGTCGACTACGCATGTTGTGAATTGCTTCAGCGTCTTCTGGCTTATTGCAATGTCTCTGCCTTGCAAACAGTCTCGCACACTTGTCAAGAAGTCAGTGAAACATTTTTGGTAGAGGATAGCGAAAGGAGCTCATCATCATCTTGCGTGGAACACACGACAAGTCGGCCTCGTGTAACTTACGTTACACAAACTGGTGGTCCGAGGTGGCGTCCACGTAGGGCTGCATGAGGTGACTTCTCATAATACCGGAGTCCGTGAAGCTGAAATTGCAGATCAACTGCTTTTTTGCAGGTTGCTGTAATCAGTAAAAACGAAGCTGAATACTAGAATCAAATGATCACCTCAACCTGAAGCAGCCGCAATACCAATCTAATCATTCGTCACTACGAGATCCAGCAACGGAGGGGTCTGCCTCGGACGGTATCTCGTCACAGACTTCATGTATTTTGTCCAAGCTTTCTGTCACACAACCAGTGTCAGAGCCGAGCAAAAGCTCTTTTCCGGAATTTGTTGACAGTGTTGTGCCAAATGGACTTTTTGGGGAGCTCCAATCACCTAAAACAAGCAAATGAGAGGACTGTTGGTGGGGAACAAATTCGTTTAAACGAGACAGAAATGCATCATCGTCAAAGACTCAGCTCCGTGGTGGGCGGCAGACAACTCCCAATAATAACGAATCGTGATCACGTGGCTGTAGTTGCAACCACGCAACATCGCACACAGGGGATGGAATATTGCCGGTGCATAAAAAAGGGGAGGTGACTTGAGATTAACGTAAAAAGCGATCTGTCTCATGCATCCTCTTCTGCAATCTTCACGGTAAACAGAGTCACCGAAGATACATGTTTAATTGCCAATTATCTCCTATATCAGCCGTGTTTTCCTGAGGGTCACAGAGTGAGGATTGTTGTCGTCCTGAATGTTTATTCATCAGACGATGCCAATGGGCATAAGTACAAACTAGGGCCATCTCATCATGGGGTGACCCCAGAGGGGTTGAATAATGGGGCCGTGCTTCCAATAGGAACGGTATGAGGAGTTGGTGGCGATGAGTAGGGTTTGTCGGACTCCTTGTGCCAACTCTTCTTTTGAGGCGTTTCCGAGTGGTCACAACTCGGTTCTTGCCTCTCCGCCATGGTGATAACCTCCGCGTAAATATGGCGGAGTTAATATAGGGTGACAAAACTTTTGCATAACACATCTGAGTGCCAACACTTGTGTCTAGCCGCATAACCACTTTCTGTGGTTGTTGCATGTGTACTCTTCCTCATGACTGTGGTCTGCACAGACGACTTTTGAAGAACACTGCCCGTTCGTGTCTTATTCGATGACGGCAACTTTTTCAGGAAATCTGCCAAGAAGCGTGCCTTTCGGTTGGCAGAGCGCTTCAAGTTTCTCTGTGCTAGGACCAGTCTGACGTTGAACAAGGTTCAGCCATGTGGTTATCGTGCACAGTGGCTGACCCAGGAGTCCTTTCACTTTCTGCACACGAGAAGTGCGTGTCTCGCGACAATCGCTGCACCTTTTGGGGAGGCTTCCGGTCAGACTGTGGCTTTGAAACATCAAGTGCCGGCACTTTCTCTGCCTGTTCAGAAGTAGGTTTTATAGACTCGCACGCCAGGGGGCCAAAAGTACTCGTATGAAGTGGCTACCTTGATGACTGCAGCCCAATTATCACACGCTCCTAAGGACCGAGCCTCCCAGCGGCCATCTGGTTCATCAGTACCAGGTCACTCAGTGTGCCGTATGTCAAAAACCTCGGAAGACGGTGAAGGAAACCTAAGGACTGGAATGGACTGTTGTACAAAGTGAAGCCCTCAGCTTTCGCTCTTTAACGAACGTCTCCTAAGAAAAGCTTTTAACGTCAGAAAGGTAACGTTTCAGCTCGTTTTTCCTTGAGATAAGTTCATCTGGAATCAATGCCTGGAAGAAGGTTTTCATTACGCCTTTAATAGTTTTGACCTTTTTGACTCTCAGCCAGTTGGCAACGGAAGTGTAACCTCAGAAGTTAAGTTTCAGGGTGGCAAGCATTTGCTTGGCCAATATCAAAGTATCGCGTTTTATTACGTAGATTCCCCATATTGTAAAACATGTCCTGCGTTCACTTCAACGCACAACAACTCTTCCTGCATCTCTCACTGACTGCCTAGAGAAATTTAGAGCTTCCGTAGCTGCTACCAACAGTGTGCATGTGACAAAGAGTCCATTGTCTACGGCCAAAGTTTCCTGCTGCTAGATGACCACAGAGGTCAAAAGTTTATACAATGAATTGCTGCGTTGTACGAGGCTTCCCCAGTGCTTCGGTGATTCGTGCCCTAGCGTCAGTTACCGGTTTCTGCCTGATACCTAAAGTGGGTAAATTCCCAAAACATAAGATGGGAAATGCATTTCCAAAACCACACTGCGTACAAGCAAATCCGAGTTCGCTTTGCTGTAGTTTTGAGCACTGATCCATTGTTGGTCTGATGCAGTTTGTGTGGAAAAACTCGTGGTATCAATCTTCGAGAAACAGCCCACAGGACTACACAAACGAGCAACGCATGTGCTCACCACTATAAATTGTTGACACGGGCAGTTGTATAGCTCGCCGGTATGGCGCTTCGGGACGAACCAATTTGGAAACAACCATATAGGCGCGAAAAGAGATTTTTCACATTTTTCATAAAATATTAAAATGCGTATGAGGGGACAAATATATAGACTTCATTGAGTATAATAGTTGTGTTGCAATGTGAAAAACCGGCTATACCTGAAATGGTTCATATTCGCACTTTTGTTAGGAAAACTGTTTCAACTCTTTTCGATAAAAGCATCACCGTGGCGTTCGTAATTGATTTTGCGTTCTCAAAGTGCCTCCATAGGAATTTTCCTGGTGGAATATACATTCCCCTATTGCGGGAACCCTCAACTTAACATGGTTTGGGAGATAAGATTAAATTTGTAACTTTAGACCGTGTTGCGTTTGCACGGCATTGTACACGAGATATCAAGGCCATTTCTAATGAAACCAATGCCACAGAATTTCTGAGATAGTTATAAATCTGAATTATATGCTTGGCCTGTTTCCTTGATAGCATTTGGGGTAGGAAACGGCCTACGTTATCACGCGGTTGCTTTTACCTACGGTATGCTGTAAACATGGGTAACGCGTCTCACTCTATCATTACCAACGTACGTACTGCTTTATTTATCGCTTACCGACTATGCTTGAACGTAGTTTGCCATGTGTACGCGAGTCAACACCCACTTATCTGACGGATAATCACGAACTTTGATGCTCGTTATTTATCTGACGAAGACATTGATTCTCATTTGTACCATTTCAGCTACAACCCTTCAACCTTCCTATCACGGACGCT